>JAEANM010022734.1:0-11535 GCA_017656035.1 Myanophis thanlyinensis
TGTTTTGTTCCGCCTGTGTTTCCAGTCTTTCCTTTGCAGAGCACCCGAGAGGGTCGCTCTTTGGGTGCTGCTGCCTCACTGATCGGCGCGTAGTGTCACCTGATGCTGGGCACGTGACCTACGCGAGGCTGGGGCTGTCAGGCCTAAGGGCGCAGGACGATGACACGAAGCAGCTGCTGTCCCCGCTCCGCGCCCTTCCGCACCTGCCAGGCCCCTCACCCACCGAAGAGGCTGCTGAGCCATCTGGGGAGGGCCGCGGGGAGCCACCTGGTGAAGCGGGACAGGCCGCTGACGCCCGTGTGTCTTTGCAGGCGTGGGATACAGCAGCCATGGAGAAGAAGGTAAGAGGGCGGCGGGCAGGAGCAGGGGGGTGGTGGGTGGGTGCGACACCGCAACGGCAATGCTGGCTCTTCTCCCGCCACCCATGTGCTGCTGAGGAGGAAAAGCAGCTCCAGCAAGATGAGCATGCGCTCCATCGCGGGATTTAGTTGGCGAAGTGGAGCGCATGCTCGTCTTGCCAGAGCCGCTTTTCCCATCAGCAGCACCTGGGCAGCGGGAGAAGAGCCAGCATTGCCACTGCGGAGCCATGCCTGACCGCCGCCCCCCCACTCCTGCCCGCCGCCCTCTTACCTTCTTCTCCAAGGCTGCTGCGTTCGGTATCCCATGCCTGCAAAGACACGTGGGGGAGGGCGGCTGCGGGAGGGGGAGTAAGGGTGGGGGAGTAAGGGTGGGAAGGGGGGCTGGGGGAGGGGGAGGGGGAGACCGTCATTGTGGCCCGCGAGTCAAAAAGTTTGGCCCGCGAGTCAAAAAGTTTGCCCACACCTGATCTATACATTATCCTATCACCTACAGGATGTTCTTTGAGCTGCATCTTTAAAAATCAATAAAATAATGCTAATGATACAGTTGGCATTCAGAAGCCATCTCAGTGATTAATTTAGATGTTTGTACAATGTGTTAAATCAGGATTCCCACACCATGGGTACATCATGGATTTTATTGACATTCTCAATTTTATATTTTATAGGTATTAAATGCAATGATGGCTCCAGCAAATTAAACTATCCTTTACAAGAGGAAAATGACGGCATCTTACTAACCTCAGTTATACTGTCTATCGTGCTAAGATTGCCATATTCATTGAGCCTGGATTTATTCTTGTAAATATTTTGTACCAAACTAAGATACCTGGTTTGTAATGAAACATTTTCAAGAAAGAGCCAAGCTCAGTGAACATCAAGGTCCCAGTATTTCAACCCTGAGCTACATATATTCCCTGCTATTGCTACCATCTACTATCACCTGTTTCACAAGGGCACATTTTCAAGCAAAATGAGTTTGTGCTCCTGTCATTTTGTTTTCTAAGAATTCCTCTGGAAGCTAGAAACATTGATGAAAATAAAGGTTATATCTGAGGCTGAAACTTTCCTTTGCAAGTTTCCAAATATGTTTTAATAAAATGAAATAAACAAACATTGATCAGTGTGATCAATGAAGTGTCGTATAAGCAGGGACACTGTATTAGGATCTAGATTTTAAACAATGCAAATGGTGAAAAATATTTCAGTATTGAGGATTAATGTGTTTATGAATCTATATTTAGTTTCTGTAAATATTTTTGGACATAAAGATTTTCTGGTGCCTACTCTGTGCTTGGTAAATTTGGATTGTTGTTTTTCAGATCTTTTTATCTTTATTATTTTTAAACATCCAGACAATCTTATTTATACAGCAGCAAGACAAAAAAGTATTATATGATGTGTTTTTTTCTGCAACAAAGTTTAACTCACAGCTTGGACAAATATACATGCAACAACCAAATTACATTCTATGTTAAATGCATAACTTTGTTTTCCTTAGTTGTGCTTTAAAATATCAACTGTGGGTAATGTAGTGCCGCAGAAGGAGAATATAAAAAATATTTTACTATGATCCTTATCCTGATGGGACCTGTCTACAGCTGCTATTTTAGAAGAAAAACATGCAATGGAAATGTATCTAAGGTAATGTGCTATTTGTCCCCAGGCTATCAGAACTACAGTATATTCCTTCTTGATGGTTTTTTGGAAAGGAATTGTAATCAATCACATTTGTTGTTCCTATTTTGAATGTTGCTACTACTATTAATATTAAATCAGTTCTCAGAATCGGGATGTGACTTCCTGGTCATAAAAGTGGCTACTGAGTTTATCTGTATAACACATAAATACATTTCCAAGAATATTGCCAGCCAAAGCCTCAAATTGACTGCATGAAAAATGATCTGGCACCCACTCCTTTTGAACAGACATCAAATTAAATAACAAATAAAAATTAAATCCAGTAGAAACCTTTTCAAATAATGTGAAAAGTGAAGACAAATCTAACATTCTGAACTGGACCTTATTTTGGATATTGCATGGTCTTTGACAGTATACATAACTATGCTTCTCCTTAAAATTATAAAGGATATAATAGCAAAAAGCAATTTGGATTTTCTGTTGTAACTATGCAGTTTTGAATTTGTAGTTAGTCCATGAATTCTTTGCCAATAGCGCCATCTTCTGGTTTCACCCAGTATATACTAGATTTATTTTAAATTGCTGTAGTGGTTAAGGCATCAGGCTAGCAACTTGGAAATTGTGAATTTTGGTCCCACTTTAGGAACAAAGCCAGTTGGGTGACCTTAAGCTAATTATGGTCTCTTGGCTCTAAGAAGGAAATGAAAAAGCTTGCCAAGAAAACTGCAAGAACTTGTCCAGAAAAGCTTCCAAGGATAGCCACAATTGAAAAAGGGAAACAAACAAAACTAAAACTTGGAAGGATTTAGGTTGTTTCTTTTTGTTTTGTTTTTTCAGATCTGCAGGTTTCAAATCATGCCGTCTGATATGGAAAGCATAAAAGCTCCAAAGTTATATACAAACAAAAAATAAATTCATGTAAGATGATAGATGAATAATTATTCTTTTTTCCAAAAGTTATATAGATAATATCAGAGAAATCACTAAGGATCGTCTTTTTATGCACAGAATTCCATGCACCAAATCATCAGAAATCAGAACAGAATGGAAGCTTAGGTTAATGGTCCAAGGTAGTATCCATTGCCTGTGGCTCAGGATTGTACATGGGCCCAAAGCCTTAGATGTAATCCTCAAAGCTTCTCCAAAAGTTGCTACAAAATTATGTGTTATAGATGACAACCTCCACATTGATATTGTGCAGAAAGTAAAACAACTGAAATAATAGAACTAGTATTTAATTCCTTCAAACTTAACTCTGTTTTAAAATTACATACTTGTCCTGGCCTTGCTGTTTTTAGGAAATGTAGTCTCAGCATGTTAAAATTCAGCGTAGTCTTTTGCTTTTTTCATCTTCCACTATGATTGTCTTGATTTTTAGAAAGCATTCTCTGTACGCTACCAATTTCTGAATTAAGAATCCTCAGTGAAGGTAAGACCAAGAATTTACTAACATGTAAAACTTCAGAGACATTAATCTTAATTATTGCCTTCCTGAGTAGATTTTTCTCTTGATCTTTATCAACTGTAAAGTACCAAATTTCCCAATGGGTTATCAATCCAGTTTTTCAAGAGAATTGTGAAACACACAAATTTCAACTAGGCTAATAAAAGACTTTTTGGATAGTGCTGCCCTATTTTTACATGCTATGATCCTGGCCTCAATTTTATTTATGCCCCTTGAAACAAATAAACAAAAAACCCAGTATGAGAGACCAGAGGCACATATGGTGCTCAATTAGGCAATAACGTAGCATCAAACAATGCTTCCACCCTCCCATCTGCAGAGTTGCAGCAAACCTCTGCTAAGACAACATCTGCCCTTCAATTATTACATGTTCATTTTAACATATTTCAAAATCACCCAGCCTTCAGTCTAACAGGAAGCTACTGGCAAGGCCTAGACAGGCATGCTGAAGCAGCCTCTCTGAGGATTTAATTGGAGTCAGATTTGCCATAGTCAGTTAAGTACATGTTCCTTTGGTACATGTGCGACTAATCTACTTTTAATTGAACTCCATTGTTTCTTTATATTTAGTAAACAAATGTGCAAAGGTGCAGAAGCTGCTGCTTGTTTACTGCACAAACAGAATGCAGCTTGTGAAAGCTTTGGGGATACCATTCTGGCAGGCATTGAAAAAACACTGAATGTTTAATGCACCGGCATATTCCTTTCTTTACACTAAAAAACAGGGAAAAGAAAACAACTTTTCTTGGACATTTTCACACCGTTTATTGCATACAATTTTAACAGCTGAGCACAGCATATCAGGAGATGAATTCCAAATGAGGGGGTAGAAGAAGGACAGGGAACAAAACATACCCAAAATTAGATTCTTTTATTAGTTTTATTCTGCTTTTTGAGCTGATATTCATTCTCTCTACTTCAACTTTCTTCTCCTGATGTTGAAACCAACTAGAGAACTTTACTCCATTTTTTGAACACATGAATCCCACACAAACCTGAATATCAACAAATCTTTTCCATTTTAATTCACTGCTCCCTTAGCCATAATCAGCAACGTTATTCTCTATCCAAACTTTGCATGCCACTCTGAGAACAGGAGAAAATAATATTAGGTATGGTATTAGATAATACTACTAATTTTTATTTCTATTCATTTTTAATGAGCATTTAAGAACATAGACAAAAAGATAATCAGAAGAAACATTAGCTATTATTCTAGTTTTCTGTAATATATGGCATAATACATTTGCAACTTAACTCAGAAAAGGTAAATTCTACTGATTTCAATAATATTAGTCCATGGTAAGGGTCTCCTGTTCTTTTCATCTAATATATGATTTTTGGGAATAATCATAACCTGCTGTAGATCACTGTTTTGAAAATGATTTATTGGCATTTGGTACATTTATTAGATCTTTTTGCTGAGTTAAATTACCCATCTGGTGATGGAATAATTGAATAAACAGAACATGTTAAATCTATTGTCCTTTTTATGAAGGAGGATACCAGAAGTTATCTCCACTTTTCACTAAATATTCTGATATTCCAATTTGTTTTATCTCAAAATGTTGAGTCAATTGTTATATAGTTTGCACAGTATACCTACTATTAACATACTATTAACTCTAACCCTTTTTATACACACACATATGCTGTGGTCTGTATTTTACTGTTTGCAATCAAATAAATATCCAATTGATTGACTGATTGATTGCTAAGTTAAGTACTGGTTTACTTTCAGTTGATGTGAGAAATGACTTCAGAATATCCTTGTTACCAAAGCTTTCAAAAATTAAAGTTGAATCTTACATTACCATGGTCATTATGCTTTCCTTTCCATAACAAAGTAATATTGACTGCCATATTGAAACTGTGGGATGCTATGCACCAGCAGAGGATAAGCCAATATCAATGTAATACATTAGTTTTACCAAACAGATGTAGAGCAGGTTTACCCAATCTGATGAACACCAGATAGGAATGGATATTTGTTCTCAGGCATCACGTTGAACAATTTTTGCAAGTGTTTCTGGCACGTAAGCTAGCCCTTTTGCCCTCACTCCCTTGTCCCCACATATTATTGATCAAAACATTTAACTGTAGTATGCAGGCTTTAGAAACTATGGTCATCTCTATGATCCTTTTCCTGTTCTTTGTTAGGAAAGGAAGCTGACAAGTCTTTAATTCAATTATAACATTTTCACAGATTCTGATCAACCAATAGAATCAAATGGATTCAACCACACTTTTATTAGTTACAGAAAGTAACCGAGACAGCCTTCGATACTCTATAATTAGTTATAAGATACTTAAAGACAAAAGGCCTTAAAAACAGAAGGTTTTCTACTGCTCACCTGACCCTGTAAATGTTGTGATAGAAACTTCCTATGAATTCCAGATTATAAACAAAGTATTAAGAAATAGAACTTCAAATATGCAACTTTATAGTTTTTTAGTCTCACTTGCCATTTGTTAAAGGAGAGTCAAACCTTTAGGATAGATAAGACATCCAAGATAGGATGTGCCACCATTCACTAAACACCTTTTAATAGCATATGTTACTTGAGATTAAGTCTTTGAGGTAGATCCTCTTGTCCACTTTTGGGCACTTTTCAACAAATGTTGAAGATGTCATAGCAGAAACATTTTTTTTAACTTATCCACGTTAGTGGTGTTCTTTCAGCAGACAAATAGACCAACATTAATCTAATTTAGACCTCATACAGAGAGATTGCTGCATCCTTTAATCAAAATGCTCTACTTCAGCCTAGCAGAATCTCAAAGTGACATCAAGTGGAATATCCAATGTCAGTGGGGAAATTTAATTAAACTGAAGTCCCTTTATAACAGCACAAATATTGTGAGGGAAAACAACTCCTCTGACATTTTGCAAATAGGTTCAGTAGAATCTGCTGTGTTTACTCTGACTGACATTTGTTTTTCACTCAATTATCCTTCAGCCCTTTCTTTTCCCTCCATAATTTATCACTAGCAGCTTTGCCATAATAATAAATATAAAGTTGTTTCCCTTTTTTATTGTCATCTTGTATACTCTTTTGGGACCAATTGTGGAAGAACTATTACCCAAAGACATCATAGGCTCATTATTTTGTGGTAGCCTGTTATTGTTCACAGGATTTAGTGGTATAAGTCTGAGACAAGGCCTAACCTTAAATGCAAGAGAAAAACAATTTTGTCTTTAGCAAACAACCACAAAACTTTGCTCCATTTCAGCAGTCACCTTAAATTTTTAGATTAAAAGAAGATTGATTGCATAATAGTCTACCACCATGCCTTAGGATTAACTTCAACTGAGTGTAATTACTACTTAGAAGACCACTTGGGAAAAAGTTCCTGCTTTTGTAACTCAGTTTTTCTTTTCTTTTTTTTCAAGTTTTTTATTTTTTACAAACATATCAGTGTGTGAACAGCTTGGTACCTGAGTGTCATTCATTTTGGTACAAACAAAATAATATTGATCACGTTTATAACAATTGATAATCTTATATAATTCCAATCATAATTATTTATATAATTATAGTCTTCCATTGTTTAATTATTCAAATTTTCATTGTATCATATTTATGCCTATCTCTATTTTCTATGTATCCTGCCTTCTACAACAAATAAATATATTATATATTACATTTAAACCATTTATAGCCTTATAATAATGATAATAGTACACATACTTTTGTTATATTTTTTATCATACATCCATTAGTTATTTAATTTATAGTCCTTTATTATTTAGTTGTTCAATATTACAAAGTATCATTTTTTTATGCCAGTCATCATATCGATTATCATATATCTTGCTACAAATATAGTATTATGGATCACAGGTATTACATTTCATAAGTTATATAATTCTAATAATATTATACATATTCATATAAGGTTATAATTTCCCATTACCTAGTTCTTAATTATAATTTCCCCTCTTTCTATTGTTTCTTCTTAAATCTAACTGTGTATTTTATTAATCCCCTTCTATCTAGTCTCCCACCTTATTCTAGCTTCTAACTATGCCACTGCTGCCTTGAAATATATTTCCTTTCCAACCATTGTCTCTTACCCTCTTTAATGCCTAATTTTTTATTTTTTATTTTTTTTTTGCTTGCCTCTCAAATTCCTCTCTTGGATCTTTATTTCTATCTAGGTCACCATCTTGGCTACTTATTTTGAACTTTTCCCCTTCACTACCCTTTTCCATTGTCTAATTTCCAAAATGTCTACTCTTGCCCTTGTCTGTTTTCCAGACAGAACTTCCTGATTCTTCAGTTCCTCTCTTAATGTTATCTCTTTCATATCATTTTGTACTCTTTGTTCAATTAATTTTTCCATTTTCACATCTGCTTTTTGAGTTGGATCCTCCTCTTCCTGGACGTCTTGATTGCTCATATTTTTTGTAGTATATTTTCCATTTTTTTCTCTATGGACTCCATTTGATTATTTATTTGCATTCTATTGCCCACATCTCCCTTGTACTTTGAATTATCAATACCATCTCCTCCCAAATATTCCTTTCTTCTTGGTGGAACATCTCGTAAATTTTTATTGTGTCCCTCTTTTATCCAATGATCCAACAATCATATATTCAAATGCTAAATCACGTTTCAAGCAATTCAATAATCTCAGTCTTTATCTTGTTATTTAAAGTTATTTAACTTGTTCTTAGCTCCAAACATTATTCTGAATCTCTTTAGTTCATTTTGATAGTTCAATCTTATGTTGTAATCCTCAGGGATAAATTTCAAACTGTCAGGTTTTTCCAAATTGTAAAAATGTGCTGTGCTTCCTTTCATTAGCAGGTGGCACTATTGAGTTAGGTTTCAATATTAAACAGTTTTTCCCCCAATGTTCACAATTTAAAGGTTTTTTTTAAATCAATAATTCCAGCATTGCAATATGCCTATCCACAACAATGCCTGTCCAAATAAAAAATCCATTTTTCTGTATTTTTAACAAGCTTTTGCCTTTCCCTTTTAGTCTTTTCCTTTTCCTTCCATTTTAGGCTTTTCTCTTTTCTCCCAAATTTGAGCTGCTGCCACTTTAAAGGAGGTTTTGAGTCCCTTTCTTCTTGAATAGTCTTTTGGTGTTCACAATTGAAGTAAAAAAAATATTCTTCTCACCCAGTTCCAATCACTGTTCACCAATTCCACTCCTGCACTGCGCTTAGCTGTTCCTTGGCTGTCCCAGCTTTATGGCAGCCATCTTAGGCTGTGTCTTCTCACAGTGGCATAGAGGAAAAAAGAGCCTAGGAGTTCAACAGAAAAGTTGCGGTCTCTCCATGACCTCACCGGGTGCCCTTCCTTAGCTTCATCATCCCTCCAAGATGGCTTTTGGCTCATTTTGGAGCCCACAAGCAGGCATTCTAATCACTGCACCACCACAGCTCTGCTGCCATTTCTGCCTCAAACTGACCAGAATATTAGTTTATTAACAAGAGATGGATTTTCTCTGTCAATCTTCAACAAGTTTTAGACAACTTCTTAAGAATTATGCATCTGTGTAAGTAGTTCTCAACTTATAACCATTAGTTTAGTGGCTGTTTAAAGTTATAGTGGCACTGAAAAAACTATTTATGACCGGTTCTTATACTTACAACCGTTTTAGCATCCCATGATTATGTGATCAAAATCTGGGCACTTGGCAAGTGGCATGTATTTATGACAATTGCACTGCCCCATAATCTTGTGATCACCATGTGTAGCCTTTCCAGCTGGTTTCTAGGAAAAGACAGATTTGCTTACGGACGCAACAGAAATTTTGGGAACAATTGTAGTCATAAGTCAAGAACTACCTGTATATTTGAGAGTTAACTATCCCAATTATTGCTATGATTGTTACCAATGTTCTTTTTTCATGGAGGAAATAGTCTAATTATTTGTCAAAGCAAAATCTGATTCAAAGGGAAATATTTACAAATTGTTGCTTTTTTCATTTCACCCTGAGCAAAGATAGAGTAGATTATATTTTATTATTGCATTTTTTTTTAAATGTTTCATCTGGGAAACCCATCAGCAGCTACAATAGTATTGTTTTGTTCCCATAAAATATGGATGTCAGCATCTGGAATTTTACAAGGAAAAATTCTGTGATGACTGTTTAAAATCATCATTAGTCATTTGTGGTTATTCTCATTTTTTTCAGCTACTTATGAAATGTTTTAAAGATGTTACATCTTATATATGTCCCACTATAATTTGTACATAACTTCCTTTACAACGTATAAGAAAACACTTCTTCACATACAGTTAAATACAAGATACATCATTATAACCTTTATGAACTTACTTAACTTCATAAATTCAGTGCTTTATGAATATACTTAAATATATTGAAGCTACAGCTTCAATCAGGACAATCAGGACTTTTGCTAATAGCATTTTCATGTATAGCTTTTAATAGAATAGAACAGAACAGAACAGAACAGAACAGAATAGAAACTTCATTGTCACTTTAAATGTACACTAACCAGCATACATTAAAATGAAATTTAGTTGCATTCACTCTCACAAGATAACCATTATGCATATACTCATATATACTGTATGATACGGAGAAACATCAGTCTAGTTCAAATATATACATGATTTTAAAAAAAGAACCTGCAAGTTTACAAAATGGATGGCACAAGGAACAAACGAACAAAGCTGTTACAGAATCTCGTAATTCTGCTATAGATACTTTGAAACCTCCCCCCAGAGGAGAGCAACAGAAACAGACTGTAAAGAAGTGTGTGGGTTCTCTAACAATGCTTTGAGCTCTAAGCACATAGTGCTTATAAGCAGTATTCCTGAATAACAGGAAGCGAGCTTCCTATAATCTTCTCAGCTGTCCTCACCACTCTCTGTATGGACTTTCTATCTAAGGCACTGCTGCAGTGGTGGAATTCGATTTTTTTACCACCGGTTCTGTGGGCGTGGCTGGGGAGGTCATGTGACTGGGTAGGCCGTTTCTGTAAGCAGGGCAATAAAGATTAGGCTAGAAACAACCCCAGAATGTTTTTTTTCCTGCCTTCCTGACAGAATTAACCCTGTAAAGTGGGAAAAAAACAAACGGAAATTTCTAGTTCTCTGGTTTTCTGAACTGCTTGGAAAATTTACTACCGGTTCTAGTGAACCTGCTAGAACCTACTGAATTTCACCTCTGCACTGCTGCTCCCAAACCAAATAGTGATCAATTGTGCCTCTGTTAAAAGTGGCCAGGACAGAAAGATGTGCTCTCTTCACCCAACGCAGAAAATCAAATGCTGGTTTGCACACTTCACTAAATATAACGTATGAAGAGACCAAGTCATATTGTTAGTTATCTGCATCCCCAGATATTTAATACTAATGACCATATCCACAGCTGCTGATATCCACAGCTTGATAACCTGAAACAAGAAAAGAAAAACAATATCTAATGCACACAAAAAGATACAGAAGAAAATGAATAAAATAACAAAAAAGGAGATTGTGAATATAAATGAAATAATTTAATTTTGGTTTGAATAAATTAAATCTTGACCATACAGAATCACATTGTCGAGTCCTTCCATAATGTTAATGGCTGCATATGTTATAATCTCTTTCTCAATTCTCCAAAAATGATAGATCCAAATTTCTTCAAATACAGATAAAATATTCCAAATTTAGAAATATTATTTAGCAACCTATTTGCATATTGAAATCTTAACTTCCTATCTGGAACTTGATTCCCATTTTTTTCATCATTTAAAAAGTGCAGAAAATTGGCTGCTTACTGATTCACATAAAAACTTCATACATACTCTTGTGCATTGCAAAGCATGTCTAGTCATGTCCAAATATCATCAGTTATCAGGCAGTATGTCCTTCAAAACCAAATCTGGAGGTTCTAATTTCTGTTAAAATTTTTGTTAGAATCACTTTTATGACTTGCTGGCATTTACAATATAATGTCATGAAAATGTAAAACCAGTGAAGGCTGTTAAGGATAGTCCCCCATTAGGAGAATGATTGCAAAGTGAAGCGTTGTGAGAGTGTTGTGGTAGAATACACAAACCAGAATACAGAGACACTGAGTAGAAAAATAGGTTTT
>JAEANM010022735.1:0-11535 GCA_017656035.1 Myanophis thanlyinensis
ATCCAATTTATATTAGTTCACACAAACACACCATTCTCCTATTCTGGCCCGGCCCCTCTGTCACATTTTAGAAACCAGTGTGGCCCGCGAGTCAAAAAGTTTGCCCACCCCTGCTCTAGAGTAAGGAATGACTGTCAAATCAGGATAATTATTTGGTACTAACTTGAGCCATATGCAACATATAGTAAACAGGTATTGACCAAAAAGGCATAAAATTTTATGCTGGACTTCTCTTGTGCTGAATCAAGGTGGATGTACTTTAATTTAATAATGAGAAAAAGGCCAAGAGGGCAACTTACAAGCAGATTTTAAGCCTTCAAGTTGTCATCATTTTCCAATGACTTTTTCATTCCTAAATTTCTCAAATCTGTGAAGTTTTATGAATTTCCATAATAAAGGGAATATCCATTGTTTTTAGGAAGATTTATTAATCCTGGTAGAGAATGCTGATGCTTTTTTTACATCGGTATCACTAAATAAAAGGCAAAACAGATAACTGGAAGCATCTTAAATCAGAAAAAAAATACTAAAAGATCTGCAAGTAGACTAAATTGGAATGATAAATGACTTCTATCCAATATTTCAAGTATTGGACATATCTAATATTGAAAGTAGCAATTACATTGCAGCAGGTGACCCAGGCTGAGCCAAAGGGAGGGGCCATTATCAATCTTGAGTCCCTTCATAGTCATAAGAGATCTAAATCACCTTGAGTTGTCTCTTATGTAAAGCCAATTTGCTTTGACTTTTAGTAGTTCAAATTCCTATAGAGAATGTTTGCAATAAACCTGTATATATCTGAACCACATTGATCTGCATTTCCTGTGCTCGACATATTTTTTGTAATATATCCTTGAGGCTATGTACTAATAGAAGAGTCTTTCCCATTTTTTTCCTATAGAGCTATGAAAAATTAGAATAAATTAAGAAGGTTTGCTGGAACTAGTATTTCAATGTCATCAATATTTATTTCTATGCTTTATACAATTTGATAATGAATATTGATTTTAGGACATTATTTTAAAAATGCTCTTATGTTTGATATAATAAGATTGGTATGTGATCCTTCATGGACTGGAACTAGATTGATCTTCACATCACTATCTCCTGCCATTCATTCTGCAAACATTTGTAGTAATTATACATCTGAGACTTCCCTTGAGAAATATTAAAGAGAAAATTAATTCAGATTGATTCTTGATGTCATTCTAAATTGTCATCTTGTTTACCATTAGGAAATACTGATAATGGCAATGAATCTTTGAAAAGACTTACACAGCAGATTAAAGTATGCAATCAGTTTCTCACACAGCATGAAATAATAATTTATGAACCTTTTTATGTATAGAGTTTTAAAAAATGCTATCTCAAATGATGGAATTCAACCATCATTTCATTATCAGATTTATACATGAAGGCTAAAAATGACTCCATTTTTCCATCTTTTTGGGAAGTACCAATATTTCTTAATTAATGTGAATTAGTTCATTCAGCATAAGATATATATCACTGATAAATTTTTTAAAATGCACTAACTAACATGGTTTTGGTAAAATCCATTAAAACTTTATTGCCAAACTGACTTATTTCTTCTAAATTTCATGGAATCATTTAAAAAATGTAAGCACATGCCTTGATGAATCTCTATTGCCAGAAAATCTAAGGTTATTTTAATATATGCTTTATTGAAGTATAAGTAAAAATGCAGGTAGTCCTTGACTTAGGACCACAAAGGAGCTCAAATTTTTTGTTGTTAAGTGAGATGTTTGTTAAGTGAGTTTTGCAATCTTTCTTGCCACAATTGTTAAGCGAATCACAGCAGTTGTTAATTTATTAACATGGTTATTAAGTGAATCTTGCATCTTTATTGGTTTTGCTTGTCAGAAGGTTGCAAAAGCTGACATTGGGACACTGCAGCTGTCATAAATATGAGTCAGTTGCCAAGTGACTAAATTTTGATCACATGACCATGGGGATGCTGTAATGGTTATAAGTGATCTGAATGTGATCTAAATGGTCATAAGTAACTTTTTTCAATGCCTTTCTAACTTGGAACAGCCACTAAATGAACTATCAGTACATCTACAATAGAGAAATGTGTGCAAAGCCAATGTTTCTCAAATTTGATAATTTAAATGGGATCTTAATAATTAAAAAAGACACAACTTCTGTAAAACACAATTTGCATTTTGTGTAGCATGTAACATGCTTTGTCCAAAGAAATAAATAATAATTTCGCTAATATAACCTACTGCATCACAATATTTTTAGCCTAATCTAAAAAATGTTAATTCAGACAAAAACAGCTATTGTCATGAATTTATTTTGTTAAAATTGAAGTATATAACATAGGGCTTAATTATCATTCTAAGGTACCACTTTCTTTGATAACATTGGCTTGGACAATTTGATCCTGCAATATTGGTGCACTCCAGGTTTCTTTGATTAATTGTTGTCATCAATTTAAATCCATGGAATTTTTTGTAGCAGAAAAATCTCTGAACCTGAGATACCCACAAGAACCTGATGCCCCCTGTTTTGCTGTTGTTTATAAGAGCCATGAAAACCTGTCTCTTCACCCAGGCCTTTGGTGATGAGACATGATTCATTGGAACCTCTGTGTATTTATTATGCACCAGTAATGAAAAATTGGAGCAAACATACAAAAAGTAGTCAAAAATGACTAGAGTAAAATATTGTGGGATTTCTCAATACAAATTGAGAAAGTCTTGGCTCATAACACATCAGATTTAACTGTGATTGAGGAAAAAAAAAGTGTGCTAGAAAAACCAGTTGATAGTAGAAGATAAATATTAGTAATAAGATCTGAAAATTGAAGTTGAAAGATTATGATATAAATGACAATGGATTCTCCCATTGATTATTTCCACACTGGGTGCCATACCAAGAAATCATGGATAGTACTTTTTTTAAAAAAAATGCCTTGACAAAATTTCCAGCTGTGCTGCTTTAATTCATGAATAAAAAAAACATAAATTCAAGAACATTACAATTGAAATTGAATGCAATTGCATCATGAAAGTGTCTAGTAGAAGGTCTAATGCAAACAGTGTAAACACAACCATAAACTAGCATTTTACTTTCCAATACAAATTAGTTTGTAAATTATTGTCTTCACTTCTGCTGACATAAATAATATACAAACGTTATGACCTTTGAAGTACTTGCATTCTATCCTCCTCAGCTATTCTAGGAGAATGCAAAAAGCATCATCCAATCAGATTCCCAATCTTAAAATATTATTAGGTTAGAAATCCAATCAATCCCATATTTCGAATGGCATTGTGTGTTTCTGTCTAGTGATTTGGATAAAAAGCCTCAATGAAAATTTGAATTGTAGAATTCTTTACAGAAAGTGGATTTCTGTAGAGGTATATTTCAAATACATTCAGGAGCAAATACATTCAGAATTCATAAAAGAATATATAATTCTGTACTTGAGTGATCCAATTATTCTTCATGAAAATATTAAATGCATACACACACGCACACGCACATACCTTGCACTAATTTTCACTTTCAGTAGAATATTGTGTTTCTGATATTTTAAGGTACATAATCAAGCACATCCTTCCATATGATAATGTTTGGCTATCCCAAGTATTTTTAGATAGGTTTGCCAGTGATGCCAATAATGACCTTGAGAAAATGACAAAGGGTGGAAGAAGAACATATTCATCTCCTGGCACTCTAAAGGATGTTACAGTGGTGCAGAGAAGATGGCCTATAATGAGTAAAACAGACGTTAAAACATTCTTCATAGAACATACTGTATATACCAATAGCTTTCTATTCTTTCAAAGTGCTTTCTATTCTTTCAAAGTATTTGAAAGAACAAGCTGGCAGAGGTAGGCTTGTCAATGACAAAGTTAATGAGGCTGAGTTTCTAAGGCCTCTTGTTGATTTATTATTGCATAAACTATGCAACTACTGATGCCTGTCATTTACATGCTGTTTGGAGAAACAATTCCTTCTGATTTTATGGTAGCACCATAAATCAAGTGAAAGCCAAAAGGACAACAAGGCAGATAACAATGGAATTTGAAAGATAATTTAAGAAAATTCTTGTAAAAACTAACAAATAGGACTTTACCTTTTATTGACCCATTACCCTTTAGAGGGGTAAACAATTCTTGAAAGTAAGTAATACATGTTTACTTAGCTTAGTTTAGCCATCTCTAAGTTAAAAAGTTATCCTCAAGGACACAGGTATGAAATTGTCACCAAGTGTAATCTTTTAAAATAAAGTTAGCAGGAAAAGGGGGGAATTGCATGTTTATTGTTCCCAAATCCTTTTTCTATTAGCACTGATTTTCTTGCCTATCTCGGTGACATTAAACATAACAGTAGAAGGAAATGATTTTAATGCTAGTTTTAAACTGTTCATTTAATACATACAAACTTTTAACTATGACAATAAAAGTACATCTGTTCCCCAGATTCACAGATTGTATTTGAATTCCATTAACTACTCTCTCAAAACATTTTGAGATACTGATGCTGAATTTTTGTCTCATTTCAAATGTGAATATCGTTTTGAAAAATGTCAGCAACAAGTCAGCTGCCAGTGTATCACACACACAAAAAAAGCTGAGCATGACTAGTTATACTATAGAAGAAAAGGAAAAATTGTCCTGTTTATTTGAGGTATGAATTTCATAGCTCATAAAAATTATGGAGTCATTCCATGCCTGTAGACTCAGAAAGTAGTCTGCCTGTTGCTTTAGACAACGACCTGCAATCCTTCATATGTTACTGAGTTATATTCCACATACAACCTTACTATTAATGTCTGCAACTTTAAGTAATGAAATTCTCCAAATAAATTTAGAATTTCACATGCTACATCCCAATTTGATTGGTCATGAACTTTCCTGGAGTCATAAGTCACTCAATCACTAGTGGACTAATAAATCTACAGGAACCAATGATGCATCATATGGCAAATTCTAAACACCTACTTTGTTTAACATGCTACGTTCAATTATTACCAATTGGCTTTTTAAAGCCTTCAGTAAATGTAATAGCCTTTGTCTGCCCTGATACCAAAGCAATTGCCTGCCAAACACAATCTTCAAGAAGCTGAAAAGATTTCTGATACCACATGCCAGAAGGTCCATTCTCCACTCAGGGATCAATACTGTTATAATGGGCTTCCTGACTTTGTACTTGCATTTAGAAGCCTTGTGTGTATGTCAGCCTTTTGACATACAAAAGAGAAAAGGAACATACAGATTTTCCATGTCATAGCCCACAGCCTTTCTGGTCAGAGCCAAGGAAACTGTCAATATCTTGCTTATGTCTGCTTGGCAGATATGAACACTTCAATTTTAATAGGCCTCTGAAGGGGCTGCATCTGGTTCTTTTTCAACCCAAAAGACAGTGAGAGACAAACTGCCTCTTTCTTAAAGGCCTACCAAGGAAACTGCAGTCATAGATAAAAAGTAAGCTTTCTTGGTTTTCAAAATACTGAACAGGGTTTAATACTCTAATGTCCAGGCTAGGAATTATCATCTGTAAAACAAAGAACGAGTCAATACTGATAAATCTTAGTACCTAACTGAAGAAATCCCCTGGCAGTTCCCATTGTTTTCTCTGTTGTTTCAACCCTTTTTCCATTATTTTTCAACCATTACAATAATAATAAAACATTCAAAATTGGAATAATTGAGTTTTCTTTTTAATCGCCTGCCCCTCCCTTTTGGGTCATGTTTTTTTCAGGTTCTTATAAAGTTCTTTTATCTTATAGGTGCTCTGGGTATCAGTGTTAAGATAGAAAAGGCTTCAAAATGTTTTGAAAGAAATGATTTGTATCTTATGTGAACACAGTACTATTCTGTTGTTGTTAAAGAAACCTCTCCTTTTTTTTTTCAGGTTTCTACTGGGACTTGAAAGAAATTGCACTAATTTAAGAGTCATATTAATTTTAATCCTTAAATATTATTCCCACCCTTCCCTGGGGGTATGAAGAAGCCTGAAAAAAAGCCTTAATAAACACACTCTGTTTATGTCTGGTCCAAGCCACTTTGTCTGAATTGTTCCCAGAATGTGCATAGCTAAATATATTTCTATTAAACATGCCTACTAAAGTCTAATTTACATTCATGTTTTGAAAATGTGCACTGTGAAATATACTTAATTTTGATTAACCTACATTCCAAAGACCTTTAAAATATATATGTTGTCTTCTCTATAATACTAAACTGACAAGGAGAGGTTTCTTTAACAACAACAGAATAGTACCCTATGTGCCATAGCAAGCCAGGCTCTCCTCTCTTGTCTCCCATAATTAGAAAAGACACCAACATATATGTCTGATTTATAGTAATTCAGTCCAGGGAATTCTTAGGGGTGAAGTACACATATCTATAGGACTGGAATGTGGGGCGGAAGCTGCAGTTCTAACTCATGGTTCATAAATCAGGCTAAATCAGAACTGTGTTATAATTTCTTTGAATTATTCCTTTCATTATTAAAAACTTATTTTGTGGTTACAAAATTCATAGAGGAAGACATGAGGTGGTACAAAAATCCACATGACTCTTTGATGGCAACAAAGAATTAAAGTTAATTGTTTCTTTTTGCTGTTATCTAATGGTTGTCCAGATTTTAGCAGCTCAGACCTGCTAGTCTAGTGTAACTATTAAACTGCAGCAGGTAAAAGAATATACCAACAGTAACAGAAAATTTATGTTATGAATTATTTTATAATTGAGTGGAAAGGCTACACATGCTGATACACATGTTGACTATATCAAGAAAGATTGTTTATATGCACCGTATATCTGTATTCTTTTTTCACCTTCACCTATCCTATACAATTAAGCCTGTTAGCAGGTAATCCAACCTGCTGATCCAATATGTCATTTTCTTCTGTTACTATTTTTAATTGAGAGGATTGGATTAGACATGATGGATAGTTACCTTTCCAATGTGAACATTTTTATCCACTCAACGAAACAAGGTTAGAGACTAATACAAAAGCAATCATGTCTGATTGTTAAGGGTGAGGGCCCCTCTTCATGTGAAAGTTGCAGAATACTCCCTTCTTGAAACCAGAGCTTTTGAGTTCTCAAATTCAGATATTTTTACTCCTCAAAACATGTCATCACCACATTTCCTTTAATGGCTTGTGACTGCCCAAACTGTTTCTCAAGTCGTGCATGTATTTTTTTCCCCTGACATGTAATAGCACTTATAAATTCCCAGGCTCTTTCTTGAACTCTATGAATAAAATCTTATTAAATATTATTTGATTGCTGATATTTACAGCTTTGCAAAGTATCTGATACTGTCAAATATTTTGGAACTGCAACTTTAGAATTCATATAAGACTGGAAACTGAAATCCCAAATTGTTTGAGGGCTCCAAATGAAAGAAGACAACGTTATTAAATTAGAAACAAACCAGTCTAATTCTTTCTATACAGTTACTAATTTTATTTATGTGGATATTCATTTTAATCATGGAATAAGATTTAGTTAAATTGAATAAGAACAAAGGTGGGCACTGGCCAACAATCATTTATGGATTAACTTATGGTTTACTTAATTAGGACTGCATATTTGTATGTATGTATGTATGTATGTATACATACCTGCACGTGTTAAGCTCATTTCTATCTTGCGCAATAAAAATGAGTTTTTGTAGCTTACATAGAATATAAAAAGAAATAATTTAAAGGTCCACAGTAATGTTTAAAACCCAAGAGGAACTTATCACTTGGCAATAATCAGACACTTCATCAAAAGGAACACAGAAAAGGAAATTTTTTGGGCATCATTAAAATCTCAGGGGAAAACCCTCCAAAACGAATCCATATTTAACAATGTTCAAAATATCACAAAAGACCAGGGTAGCCTGACCTCCACTGAGTAGTTATTCCCCAGCAACAAAGCAGTGACTTTTCACTTCAGCTTCACAAATCTTCCTAAATGTGATAATTTTTCTATGCGGTTGAGTCATTACTGGCTAGAACAGATCCTGCAGCTTTTAAAGATACTCTTTATCATTATTTATGTATTCCATAACTATGTTTATGTACTGCAGAATTTAGTCCTAGGTTGAAAGCTATGTTTCTTTCATTACCTAACCTGTCCCATGCTTTGTTATGTAATTCAAAATATCCAATTACTCTAGTTTTATTAAGCAATTTTAGTTATGTAGCTCCTATCTGCTTTGAAGTTAAACTTTCTTTCTAATTATTTTCATAAAAAGACATTTTCCCATGGAAAGCCAAGAGTGTTTTAATATTGTTCTGCTTTTAACTATACAACCTTTGAACTTTTTCTAATACCTCTTTATAATGTGCCTGAAGCCTCATGTCTGGTGTTCCTCAAAGATTTGAGGGGTACCCAGTAG
This sequence comes from Myanophis thanlyinensis, assembly GCA_017656035.1. Classification (NCBI taxonomy): domain Eukaryota; kingdom Metazoa; phylum Chordata; class Lepidosauria; order Squamata; family Homalopsidae; genus Myanophis; species Myanophis thanlyinensis. The sequence continues at coordinate 8,383 of JAEANM010022735.1, forward strand.
CAGCACTGATAATTTGACCTGAGTTGGCCTGAAGATTTTGACTCTGATTTATGTTTATAGTTTTTCCTTCAGAGCTCACTAGCTTTCACAAACCTCCTGTGACCTGTCTATATAACATAACTTGACTAAAACACCTTTAATTGTCCAGAATCAAAACATTTTTGTTAAAGGAACTGTAATGCTATTATCTATATCTATCTATATCTATCTATATCTGCAAAGGGACAAGTCAACCACTTTTCATTTAAATTCAATAAATGTATGTACATTTATGCATTGCATAAAAACACCATGTGATATATTAATATGGGAATGATAGATCCAAGTTCTGCAAATATGTTCCGCAAATGTCTGGTTATACTTGCAGAAGAAAATGACGTACAGAAATCAGAAACAGAAAATATAATCTCACTTTCCCAACATGGATTCCCACCCCTCTCCAGCCTAGTATATATTCAATGAAGAAAGCCAGATGACCATTTTCATTTTCATTGTTTTAAACTTTGTTCCCCAGTAAGTGTTGATTGGTGCAATGGGGCGTTAGCATTGTTGACAACAATATAAGCAATAGGAAATATGCTTAGCTTTCATAGATTCTCAACGAGTTTCAGTTACATAAATTTACATTGCAGATATGATTTAAATATTAAGATAATTTCCATCTTATTCATAAACAGTGGTGAAAAAAAATGACATCTTTGCAAAGTGCAAGATGTTCCCAGAGTATCATATATCTACTCAGACAAAAGTGCATAGCTTAGCAAGGGGTGGAGAAGGAAAGTATCTGCAGAGACTTGACTCTTCCAAACATTACATTATACTTTCAGGCTGTACTGTGAGTTTCTTTACTGACTTGATTGAATTGTCTGATAGTGTTGGCTGCTGGCTGGATGAAAAGAGTGCCTGGAAATTTGTTTAATTTCTTTTCTCTGGTAAATAGAAACAAACAAATGGTGAAATTCCCTTCTAGCCTGGAAAGGGGGATGTGCAGTAGACTAACACATATTAACTTAAAAGTTAGGTTCTTTAGGTTCAGATGAGGCTAAACTTGGGGGCTGAAATAATTGGGTAAGCAAGCAAAATCTGATGCACTGTCATTTTGCAGCTTGGGTGGCAGATGAAACTGCAGCTGGATTCATAAAATGCTAAGCTTATACTATACTTTGTTTTTGGCTCAGTGTGATATAGTAAATAACAGCCGTTGCAATTTGTAGACTTACATAATGTATGCTTGAATGACTGGAACGTTCAAACATAAAGGAATGATTTATTTAGCATCTTTAAAGGACAGCTTGGTTTAACATCCATTCTTGCAGGGTCTGTGTGGGAAGAAGTGAAGAGTGATGTTATATGTGCCATGACATCATTGTAACTTAGGCTGACCATATTTGATAGCCAAAAAAGAGGACGCGGGGGGCCGCATCGGGGGTGATGTTGTCGGGGGGGTGGGGCATTGTTGTCATCAGCGGGGGGTGGGGCATCAGCGTGGGGGGGCGGGGCATCAGCGGGGGGCGTCATCATCATCCGCAGCGGGGGAACGGGGCGTCATCGTCATCATCGGGGGGATGTCGGTGGCGTCGGGGGGGCATCGGCATCGGGGCGGCGTCGGGCATTGGGGGGGCGGGGGCTTCCCTTCGCTGGAAATCGACCACAAATCCAGACTCAGCTGAGAAGCAAGAAGCTTGTTCCGGGACCTCTTGCTGGAGCCTCTCGCTTTTCTCCATTTGCCCGGATATGACATCGCCACTTTTACGTCCAGTCCGGGGCGTCCGGGTAAATTTATAAAATTTATAAAAGCCACCCGGATGCCCCGGACAGGACCTAAAAAGAGGACATGTCCGGGCAAAAGAGGACGGTTGGTCACCCTATTGTAACTTGTACCAGATGCCTATGCTGGTCAGCATTAATGAACTCAAGACAATTTCTGTATATTATTGTTGCGGTGGATATTCTATCACAGGGATGTCAAACTCAATTTCATTAAGGGCCGCATCAGCACTGTGTTTGACTTCAGAGGGCCAGGGTGGGCGTGGCCAGGGTGGGCATGGTCAGCTTAACATCCTCATGTCAGGGGTGCTTGTGGTGGCCCAAATATTCTGCTGAAAACAGCCTCAGTCCTTGAGTTTGACACACCTGTTCTATCATAACAAAAATCCTTCTTGCTTAAGTGTCCCTGGGAACAATCACATAAGACTCAGAAGTTAGGTGCCACTATTGGATGTTTCAAAAATATCACAAAGAAAAAAAATATTCTTATTCTTACTCAATTTTTCTTGATAGTTTGATGAAAATTGCCAGCATGAATAACTGATTTTAATAAAAGGTTAATGAAATGCATGAGCATGAAAAAGTCTAATTTATATACTGACTATACATATGTATTGCTCTTTAATCAAATGAAGATTTACAAAGTTGCAGGGATGATTGTCATGGACAAGATACAGTTTTTCTTTTTCATTTTTATCTATCATGTCATGAAGAGGTTTTAGAAATTAAGCCTTATTATTACTGTTCATTTGCAGAGTGAACCAGATGTTCAAAATGATTTGGCATTTTTATTGAACTATCGAGTCATTCCCAAGGACCTGCAATAGGCAGCTGTTGATGTTTGATGGTGTTAAAGATATCAGCCCAGGATGTAAGCTGTTCCAAGTAAAGCTGCCTTTTACAATTGTCTCATGGTGATTTTGTTACTGCCAATGATGTTCAAGGGATGCTTTAGTTGTTTTCGAATTATACCCAAAGTGCCTATTACTATTTTTACTACCTTTGCTTTATTTTTGCCACATCATTCTGTTTCTTTTTGTAGATCTTTGTATATTTTTTAATCTTGTCCAATTCTTTCTCTTCTATTCTGCTGTCTCCAGGTACTCTATCCAGACTTTTTTGTCTTTCATATCAACAGTTGTTAAGTCTTGGGTGTTATGTGGCAGATATCTGTCTGTTTGAACTTTAATGTCCCAGAGCAGCCTACCTAGAAGAGATCATGAATCTAGAGAACTGGTGTCTTGAAAACAAACTCCTTCTTAATGTCAGCAAAACAAAGGAATTGGTGGTGCACTTCAGTGCAAAACATGAAAGGAATTATCAGATTCCGGTCATCAATGGAAGCCCAGTAGAGAGAGTGGACTGCTTCAAATACCTCGGCGTGCA
>JAEANM010022736.1:0-11535 GCA_017656035.1 Myanophis thanlyinensis
TAATAATAATAATAATAATAATTTTGTCTTGAAACAGATAACTGGCCCTGAATAAAATGGAACTGTCCCTTTAACTGCATGCAGGGCCAATAATAATAGAATTCACTACTCCTCTTACAGAAAAAGTAAAAAAAAATTTTTTGATTAATTTGTGAAATTACTTGAAGGCTCATTTCTCACCAACACCATCAATTATTATATAGGGATTTCACAAATAAGTTGAACCTCCTGGAAAAGGTATTACTGCTTAAACCACAGAGCTGCATAATCTCTCTCAATACTTCAGATTTGGGGATTTAGAAGTGATACTGAGGGATTGTCTTGCATGTGGGGCTTATGATGATGAATTCCAATGAATGTTCATGTCTGAAAGGTTTGTCATTTGAAATAGTTCAAAAAAAGGACATCAGTACAAGTTACAGGCATCAAGGAGGTAGCAGCTAATGTAAAAGCTATCTATATCAAGCAGATTAAAAATTCTGCACAGCAAGCAGAATATATGGAAATGCACCATCCACAAATTCTTCAGAGAGGCACAAATATATATATATATCCCTGTGGTGGGTTTCAACAGTTCTCTGTATGCATATTTAAATGTATGGGAAACAGATTTAAAAAGAAAGAAAATAAAAGAAAATGGGCCAATTAAATAAGTGAACGACCAAGGAACTGAACTAAGGAATCATATCACTTAACTTTTAAAAGAAGACGACTTTTCACAGGATTATGGAAACCAGCTCATTTCAAAACTGTGAAGAGAAGTCTCAAAATGATGCAGCATTAGCAATAGTATTTGTTTATTTGTTTATTCTGCATCTGGTTTACCCATAATCAGTAAGAATACTTTTTTTTCCTGCATTTCTTGCATTGGAGCTTTCTCCCAAATTTGGAGTCCACTATCTTTTCTCCCTGACTATAACAAAAAGAAATTAATCTTGCTGGAGGTTAGTAAAGCTCCTAATCATCACTGCAGAAAGGAAAATCAAATCACATTATGGAAAAAAAAACTAATTCTCATCACTAGGAATTAGTATCCAAAGAACTCAGGGTTTTATGTTTAGTATATCATACAGTATATTGGTATATCATACTGACTTTGCTTGACTCATTAAGGAAATAGTTGTGGTAGACTCATACTAAATGGGTTTGAAGAAATCATATTAGATTATGCCAGCATAACCTATTGCTCAACAAGAAGTACCTTCTACTGAGTTATTTATGATGTGACAGATGAAAGTTTGACTTGATTGTCTCCATCAGGATTTATTAAGGATTTTTAGGACAAAAAAGATTTTTGGGGAGAGCATAAAACTTTGGTTCTGGACCAGGAAACTTCCTTCTTTTTAATCAATACAATCACTGGATTTGTATAACTCCAATTTACAGATAGACCACTATGGTATTACCACATTTAGCAATTAAAAATCTGTTCTTATCAAACTAAACTAATTCTGCCCTGAATTTGATTCTTCAGTTTGGTGAGTTCTGAACTAACTACCGAACTCAGTTTGCAAACATCCACATAAAATTTGAAAATTTTTAAATAACAGTGCTTTTATCAAAGTCCATTTGTTTGCTAAAACTTCTCTCTTCCCACCCCTTCAAAAAAAACAGAGCCCCACCTATAGAGTAAAAACATATGAAGGAAAAATAAAAGCTATAGGAGTATAATACACACAGCACCGAATAAAATGAACCCCGTTGCCTTGTCTTTGCAAGTAATGATTCAATTAGAATAGCATTTTTCTTCTGCCATGGAATTCTATACTCTGTACAAATGGAAAGGAGACCTTAAAAATAGCAATGGGTCCAATTATATTTGAAAGCTGACAGATAACTGCAACTTTTTAGGGATGAAACAATTAGTAGAGCAGTACTTTGCACAAATGTACTATGGTGCCTTTCAAAAAAGAAATCTAAAACATCCTTGAGCATTATTTTAAAAAGGTAATTAATAGGTCTTAGTCTTTTTTTTTTCTTCCCTTTTTTGAAGAAAGCATTTGTTTCAACTTTGACCAATGAAGAAAGTGAAATAATACTGAAATAATACATTTTAATTGCAAGAGCACAACATAATGAGTTAATTACATTGATTTGAAAAAAATCTTTGGCAAAGACATGAACTAAGATTTATCCTTTACCTATAGCAACAACTCCTCACAGTGATCCTCAAAGATATAAATATCATAAATTGAAACAATTATGAAAAAATGATATATAATAATATATACTAGAGGAAATGAACTATACCAAGCCAAATTCTTTGGTCACTTTCAGGTAATCTGAATTAAACATTTTTCTTCTAGTCTTGTCAATTCTGGTTGACAGGCTAATCATGCTTGCCTTGAATGAATCTCCCTTGCTAAATATTCCATTTATTGCAAGTATAATACAAGTTGGGATAGTCCTGTCAATGAAGTTTTGGGAAGCTGATTCCATTTGATTCCTTTTTTCTTCCTAAATTGTTTCCATCAAACTGACCATTAAAATAACCTTATGATGCTCTATAAAGTTAATATTTCTGCTTGTTTTCATTTTTATTTCCCATACTTTTTTTTCTTTTTCATAAAGTTTATTACATTGTAAAATGAAACAAAGATTTTCTTGTTTCTTCTTTTAAGCACACAATAGTCGGAGGGGAGGTTAATGAAAAGAATTAAAATCATAAAGTCAATGTGACCTGTAACAATGACTTAGGATCCATTTCAAATTTACTTCTTTATACCTTGTGTGCTCAAAACAAAGTCAAATGTAGATTGTTATGGAGTAAGTCCAAGCAGTAGGGAACAGTCTGCAAAAGCTGCTAAAATATAGTAAAAACAGAAAGTGGTACCTAAATCAATTTATTGGTTCTGCTTAAAAACACTGTATCTAATATAAACTTATAGCAAAGACATTTCTATCACACATGTACAACAAGGCTATGTAGCATTTCCAATTTCAAGACAAAATTATTTAGGAGGATACAGGATCTGTTACATACCATTAGCCTTCAATTCTTTAAACCAGATGCATTTTTTTCACTTAGATTGCTGCCTTCTACATGCCACTGCATTATCCCAGGAAATGTCAAATTTGTTCCAGGTAATACAGTTTGTGTTGTACAGTGTTTGTACAGTGGTGGTATTCAGCCTGGTCACACTGGTTCTAGTGAACCGGTAGTGGTGACAACATTTGGCCCCACCCCTGCGCTTTCCTGTCCTATATCTCCTTCAGTTTTTTTTTCTTTTTTTGTCACCTAAATTGCATGGAGTAGCTGTTTTGCACACCTCCGCAGCTTTCTTAATCACCTGGGCTGCTTCCAGTAAGGAAAAAACTTACCCGTATTTATCAGTGTATAACGCGCACTGGCATATAACACGCACCTTAATTTTAAGAGAGAATTTTCAGGAAAAAAACTACTGTATTTATCGGTGTATAACGCACATATGCAATTTCCACATTCTTTTCAAGAAGAAAAAGTGTGCGTTATACACCAATAAATACGGTACATTTTAGAAGCCGCATGGCAGAAAAGCACATGTGCCACGAACCAATAACAAAACTGGTTACATCCCACCACTGGTTTGTATGCATTATCTGATATTCCAAAGTATCTTTTTGGTTCTGAATATGAGATGCTGGAGAGACCAATTAACATATCTGGTGGAATTGTCCTTTATGTGAGGCCAGGACTCTAATCTGAAATAAATTAATAAAAATGCAAAGACCTCTTCCCTACAGAAGTAAAAGAGCCCATCATATTAAAAGCTAACACATTATTGCTTTTATGGAAAGCAATCACTTTTTTTTAATCAAAACTTGAAGTATTATCCTGACAGGAAAGCATATATATATATAGCCATAGTTGTGAAAAAGGTAAATAATAAAGAGAGAAGCTATATGGCAATAACATTTTTGAAGTGTGGATAGTAAATTATCTATAAAAAGTAGCCAAAGTTCTTGAGAGTAACAGAGCCACTTTCTTGACTGAAGGGCTGGCTATTGTATTTTTATACTGCTGGACTGAAAACCCCAACTCCTAGAAATAATAATAATACCTCAAACCATTATTGAAAATAACTGAAAATCAAAATGGAAAACACCCCCAATGCAGATAATAATAATTTGGTCTTCAAAGATTTCTAGAAGTCCAGAAGTGAGGGTGCTAGCTTAACTTTAGGAAGGAGACCACTTACAGGACTGGATGCTCATTAAAAACTTTTCCAAGATGTATGCACTGGATAGTTTGGACATAGCACTTCTAAACAAAGTAGTTGTCCTATACTCATCTAGTTGCCAAAATACATTATCCTATCTCAGTCCAAGCCAGCCTTTTTAATTGCTTGTGGAAACCTATTGCTAACCAGTGCAAGGTCCATAGACCAGATGTTATATAACTATGACAATTATGATTCACAAATACATGCTAATTATTTATGATGTCATATAATTTAATGATTTAGGTATTGATAATGATCTCTTATTTACATATCACAGTAATCTATAGGGGCTCACAAGCTTGGACAGTATGAGGCATAAATCTATTGTGATTGTGACAATGGATTGTCATTTTTCAGGCTCTGATGTTGATTTACCTCATGAAGAGGGATAGCATTAGACTGAACATTAGGTTATCTGTAAGTCTTGTCCTGAATAGCCATTGATTTTCTTTGCCGATTTGAGTAGATGTTACATTTGTATCACTAGGCAGTAGTTTTAGTCTTGTAATGCAAAGTAATCCAGCAGTGTAATGGCCTGCTCGACACAAACCCTAAAATATTTCCATCCTGAAGACAATCCATGTTCAGTTATTTTAAAAAAATGACAAAATCTGATTATATTAATGAGCAAATCGTTGACAAACTGACTCAGAAAATAAATGAACTTACTTTCATTCATTGGGCAAGGATTCAAAACATAGTAGTATTAAACATGAGTGAAATCATAAATTAGATATATCCTATTGAATAGTTCAGTGTGTTAATTTGTTTCATCAAATATAATGAATTCATTTTCCAGATTCAGTAGAACACATACTAGCTTAAGTTACTGCCCTTGCAGTAATGAGATGTTTTGCAATGTTTAAAAGAAGCACGCAGAGTTCTACATTCCCTCTCTTGCTCTCTTGTTTTAAACTTCATTTTCAATTTCCCAATTAGAAAGAATATCCTGCCTGACTAAGCCTTTGTTCACAATTAAGCTGTTGATTTTATCTGAGTATGTTCTGTAACCAGAGTAGTCCTGAGAGAAAGTGTAAATGGTTTCCCACATATACATTCAATCATGTATGCTCTGATTAGGGTTGGTTTTGATGGTATCTAATTACTGTGTTTTTGGCAACTTAGTTTGCTTTTACCACTGACCATTCCAAACATAATTGCTATTCCAATGAGTTTGAGTGCATCAAATAGCATAAATAAAAAAGGTGGAATTTTGTAGTTTTGTCTTCCAGCAATCTGTCTGGCTTTATATGTTCCAATTCTTGCTTGTTTATCACCTTTGCTGTCCAAGAAACGTGCAGGAGTCTTCTCCAACACCACAGCTCAAATTAATTGATTTTCCTCCTGTTTAGTTTTTATGGTCCAGCTTTCACAACAATAGGTAGCTATGAAAAACATAATAGTGTAGATTAATCTGCATGTAGCTGCCAAGATGATGTCCTTGCTTTTCCATACTCAGTACATGCTCGCTATGGCTATGCAAACCAATGTGATTCAATGCTTTATTTAGGGATTGCATTCACTGCTTTGATCAGTCTGAGATTCTAGACAAATGAATTATTGAGCTCATTTGATCTTTATACTGTCAATTGTTCTTTTGACATTTCCATTCCTCACAGTGATCATGAGGTTTTTTTTTTTTTTTAATGTTCAGGAAGACACCAAATTTCTGTCTTTTTTTCTTTAATCCTTTTGATCAGATGTTTCAGGCCTCATTTGGTTTCTGAGAGGAGCGTTGTGTTGTCAGCAAAGATTGCTGATGTGCTTTTTTTCAATCTGAATTTTGATTCTTAAAGTTCCAGTTTCCTCATGATCACTCCAGCATACAGGTTGAATAAGAAAGATTAAAGAATGCAACATTGCCACATTCTTTTTTGAATCAATCAGTATATGGGGTTCACACAGTAACTTCCTGATTTGGACTGCAGCAATTTGACTAGATGTATTGACACAACCAGGTCTTCCAGGGCTCTCCACTGTGTGATCTATGTAATTTATGGTTTTCATGTATATAATGAAACAGTTGGGATGTTATTTTCAGATTTTTTTTTCATGATTCAAGTAGATTATAAGATTTTAAGGAGAATCTTTTTCACATGAGAAATGAAGGCAATTGTACTGTATTTGGAGCAATCCTTGGAGTGGCCACTTTTTGACAATGGAATGAACACTAATTATTCCAATCCTGTGGCCATTTGTTTATTTATGGCACAAGGCTGCCAAAGATTATGGAGTCATAGGTTCCAATAATGAGGTCTTTTTTGGCAGTTGTTCATTGCTCACAAAACTTCTTTCTGAAGGGTGGATGGTTCTATATCTGCTTTTAACTCATCATCATCATCCTGAGGGCCTCTTTTTTGCTAGCATATAGCCAATAAATAAATCTGTTTATTGTCAATGCACAACATGTGTGCAGTGAAATTGAATGAGCCTCCATCGGTACAATCACACAAAGCACAGAAACACAGAATACATGCAAATACAGAATACATCTCCAAACCAAATCTCTAGGGTTTGTTAGGCACACATTTCCACATACACATATGTATATATCATACACACACACACACATATGTATAAAAGGAGATAAAACGCTGTTGTGGACCATGTTTTATTGTGGCTAACATTTCAGGGAGTTACTCATCCCCTTCATCAGAGCAGATAAAATGAAGTTCGTTGTTGGCTAGTTGATGTTTTCTTACTGCTTGCCTAGTTTCATACGTATGGATTGGCTGCCTCTCCCACTGTCCTCTTGTGCATCTCAGTTGGTTGCTCAATGGCTTGCCTTTGCACAGGCTCGATGTCATCCCTCTCGTGTTTGTATGTTTGTGCGTCCTGTATCTTTAAATGCTGTGGTGTTGCTTGTGCCGCCCCCGCCGTAACAGGGTGGGTTGGCAACCTCTCTGTCAGGCTCTGAACAGATTGTCCATCATGAGTGGTGGCTTGTCTTGAATTCTGTTGATCATTGCTATCATCTTGTATGAAAAAAAACCCTTCAATCTCATGCGTAACATATTATAAACTGGATTCAAGTCAATGCAGCGATTGATGGTTCCTATAGATGCCCAGCTTTCAAGCACTTCCCTTGCTGTTTTCTCTTCAGAACGGCCTAACACCTTCGCTTTTTGGAATCCAAAAGTATGCCCCCTTTTGTTGGATGTGGCCATTGAAGGGGGTTGGAATTTCCATACAAGATGATATGCGGCCCCCCATTCTGTTTTTGCTGACAGAGGGCCATGCCCGCCCCATCCTGGCCATGTTCACCCCAGCCACGCCCACCTGGTCCCCTGAGGTCAAACACAACAACCCTGATGTGGCCTTCAATGAAATTGAGTTTGACACTCCTGTTGTAGTGGATCCTCCACTGGTCAAGGAGTTGGGTTATATGACATCTAAGTTCTCTTTTATTTCCGTGGTTGTATGATTCTAAGGAAATACTTTCAAAGTTCCAAATGTGCCCATCATCAACCACAAACATTCTTTCTAAAATACCCAGTAACCCTCTTACATAGGGATTTTAAAAGTCTTAGGTTTGAGGGCATTCTCTGGTTTCTTACAGAGGATTCACTCAGCTTGTATGAAAATAAGACTGTGTGTGTTAGTTTTTATTTTATTCATCAAGTTTGTATAACTGCCCATCTCACAAAAAGCAACACTCTAAATGGTTGGAAATAGTCCCAAACTGGAGAATGCCAGTCTAGGGAAAGCTGTCCCAGAACTTCAGAGAAGGTAAAATGATTAGGGGCTGAAGCAACATGAAGACAAAGTACTGTATTCTCCTATAGCCAAACTCTTCCCTGCCTAATTTCCTTATTAGGGTCTTATCACTATTCTGAAGTTTTTTCATACAATGACTTATGCTAATAATCCATGTTTGTAAATGTGGGGAATACTCAGAGTCCTGGTTACTGAATTCTTCAGTTACCAATGCAGCAAAGCAGTAACATTCTCATTGTAATTTACTCTCCTAAGAATCTGTCTCTTAGTGTCTTTTACATTAAATATTTCACACTTGATCAAGTAAGAACTTTAGGGTGTAGTAAGATCTGAATATTTATTTGCTCTCTTTTAGTGATTAACTAATATTGGACTTAATAGAAGTGCCTGTCACTTCTATTAATAGGATTATTATGTAAAATTTTAGTAACAGTCCAAAGAAATGAGATAAGAACACAGGGGAAATCATATTGGCTGACTTGGTGGCTTAATTTCTTGAGGACAAAGAGGGAGAAAGAAATCCTGTTTAAAACAGTTTTGTAGTTTTAGGAGGTAGTAAAGACTGAGCTCACACAATTTGCTAAATCCTGAATCTAAGTTAATAAGTATGGCAGTGTGACCCTCTGGGCCTTGAACAGCTTTATAAAAATAATAAAAAGTCTATCATATAGCAATGAACAAATACAACAAACAAATACTAAATATAACATGGAATCCAGGTTCATGACAAAGCAACCATATTGTTGTGCAAACTGTGCCAGAATCAAATTTATGGAAAAATAAATGAAAGCTGTTTTAAGCTCTTATTGTTCATCTCCACCTGATTAAAAAAAAAACTAACATGGCAAAAGAATGTGATTTCAGGGAAAAAACCTTTGAAGTTAAGGTTTAGATAAGGAAGCTTGCCAAAATGGCCAAACTAAGCAGTGAAGGTACATTCTCAAATGTGCCGAGGGAATTTGGATGCAAAGCATGACTTTGTAAAGTAGATGGGACAAAACAGAGGATCGCAAACGGCATGCTGTGTCATATTTTTTTTAAAAGCAGATTTTTCATTGCACTGTCATGACTATTTTGATATTCCTTGTGGGCATCCTTGAATTTCCATTGACACAGTGGAATCAAGCATTTACAAATATTAAAAATGATCCACTTAAGACCCTGTTAATTGCCTACAAATCAAGGGAGGCACCTAATAATATCTCGGCTGGATGCAACTTGTTCTGTGGTAATTTTACTTTTGCTGTTACTACAAGATTGCCTGTCTCTGTCTGTTTGCTTCTGCATGTAGTGGAAACAACACCTACTACAACATTCTACCAGCTGGCAACTGATTGGCAAGTTGTCACTGGAGCATGTAGGGAGAGGCTGTCTTTTACCCAGAGAAAAAAGTAATTTAGTCTTCTAAAATTTTATTAAAGCTTTGCTGTGAAAAAGGCTGGGACTCATATCACATAGATTTTGTCATGTTACATATTGTATATTTTTATGCATAGTTCCAGTTCTCCCTTATTTTTTCTGCTGTTACTGTAACAACTTCCTTCAGATTTGTAGAGAAACACAGACTTCAAGGACTGCTTTCAAATCACAATACCGCAAAATATCAAAAGTGTCTGTGTTTGTCTCCCATATTTTTATGAAAGAACAAATACCAGTTGGTGTATGTGGGGGGGGTGGGGGTGGGTTTGAGGGAGATAACAAGCAGGAAGGTGCAATTGCCTTCATGTACTGCTTAAGGAATGTTTGCATAAGCATCTAATTGTCAAAAAAGCCAGGTCAGGAAAAAACTCAAGTAAACCTTTTTTTTAAGTAAAATAAACCCTACTAGGGCTTTTATCTGAGCGTCCAGTTTAATTAACCGAGACAAAGTTATATTTGTCAGCTGGTGGCATATTTGATTTTTGACATTTAGACCAGTCTCAGTTGTGTGGGATCAGATACCCTAAAGGCAAGTTTGATAATGAATCTTGGCCCTTTAGCATTAATTTTTTTTTCTTGGCCACATAAGTTTCTACACTGGTTTGCATTTTCTTGCAATGCTGCATTAACTATGCAGCTGATTGTGAAGTCATGGGCAGTTGGCTGTTTCATCCCGACAAAGCAATTTATGCTGAGGAGGGGGGGGGGGAGGGGGAAAATAAAGCTTTTCAGATTGCTTCCAAAAATAACCAGACTTTCACAGCTTAATATAGTTGTTGATGTATCCTACTTTGACAGAAGTGGCATTGAAGTGGCTTAAAACAGCAAGTGGCTTAAAACAGCATGCATAACCTGAAAACAAGTCCCAGTTTTGATAGTTAGTAAATAAGTGAATAAATAAATAAAATGTTCATGCAAAGATGCTCTTTTCAAGTAGACAAATTCCTTGTGTGTCCTATGACACTTGGCCAATAAAGAATATTGTATTGTATTATATTTTAATAACCCTTGCCTCTTTTCCCTTCTTCTTGTCCCCTTTAACAACTTAATGGGAAAAAGCAAAAAGAAGAGAGTGGGGTGGCAGTGGCATATAAATATAATAAATAAATAAATGATAAAGATGGCGAAGGAAAGGTTAATCACTTATTTATCAGAAGAAGCACTACTGTGCCAAGCTCTCTGGTCATTCATTACTGCAGCAATCTCTTTTGAGGCTCTCAAAAAATTGAGATGTTTCTTTTTTAAAAATCTTTCAGTGAGAAGCATCAAGATGGGACTTTGAACTTCTCCCAATCAAAAGTGACAGCAGAAGTGTCTTCTGTATATCAAAGGCTAGTGAAGCGGTTGTGTCAGTAGGTACTCAGCATCTTTTAAAAGCTTTGCACAGTCTTAAATTGTCACTGGTGTCTGCTTAGTTTTCTGAGTAGAAAGTCAGTCGTTGTTGGGAATGACAAAAGTCATAAATCAATACACCTGGATGGTAATAAATTAGAGAAGTTTGAACTACATCCCACTTTTAAATTTTTAATTTTGCTTTTCAATCCATTTTGTTAATGCAATAATTTTGCCCTCATGTCTAGATGATTCTCTTCAGTCAAATTGTAGCATAGCTCATAAATTAGGAGTATACCCAGTGTGGTTTTTCTGGTTCTTAATGATAGAAAATTAGCCTCCAAAACACTGATCTAAGCAGACAGCTTGTTAGTCAACTCTCACATTTGCGAAACTGGCCAAATATTTGCTGAATAACTTATTCTGAGCCTTCAGTTGTACAGAATGATGTCATTCTGCTACTGCTAAACTTCAATTACAGTAAAAAAAAGTTTCTATTTTTATGTAAGGGTTCAAAGTAAATATTTTGAATCAGCTTACAAAAACCTTTCCCCAATTTGTTTCACATGGTCTGCATTTTTTTTTGTTTCTTGAGTATTTGTGGTAGATTTCAAGGGTAAAACAACAAGTTACAACATGTAAAGAACAGTTGCAGGAATTGGGTATGTCTAGTTTAATGAAAAGAAGGACTAGGAGTGACATAGCAGTCCTCCAACATCTAACGAGCTGCCACAAAGAAGGGAGTCAACCTATTCGCCAAAGCACTGAAGGCAGGGAAGACGCAATGGATGGAAGCTAATCAAGGAGAGAAGCAACCTAGACTAAGGAGAAATTTATTGACAGTTAGAACAATTATTTATTTATT
>JAEANM010022737.1:0-11534 GCA_017656035.1 Myanophis thanlyinensis
CGTGGACTTCAACTCCCAGAATTCTGGCTGGCTAAGGAATTCTGGGAGTTGAAGTCCACGAGTCATGAAGGAGCCGTAATTGCCCACCCCTGTCTTATGGGAACATCATGACAGACTCAGATAGATAGTGCAAAAGGACTGTAGAAGAGGCCCCTGGAGAAATTATTTGGAGGTCACTATCAATGAAAATTGACCCTTGCCTGGAAATTAGAAGAAATATTGTTTGCTGGAAAGGACCAGGTTGAAAAAAAAACTGGCTTACAGAAAATCCATTTGTTAGTCTGTTAAAATACTTGAAGATATTTTCATTTTTTGTTTTGCTGCAAAAGACTAACAAGGCTATAACTCTGCAACTGGGGGGAAAAATAAGTGTAATATCTCTAGGGAAAATCCCATGTTATCTACAGACATTTCAGCTGAAAATGCTGTTGATCTGATGTAAGGACATTTTTTTTTCAAATGAAAAGCTCTTTAAGAAGCATATTATGACAGTCCTAGGAGTTTTCGTCTCCTGTGCTTGGACATTATTAAGGTTTTCAAGGTCCCGCTTGCCAGTGTACCTCTTGATGGTACACTGTCAAAGCTAAATAAAAACTTATTATGAGGACTGAAAGTCCACAGTGTTTTCAGTGTCAAAAAGTATATGTGAGATGGCATTACAAGATGGACAAATGCAAAGCAGAATCAAATGAAACTTAAGCAGGGGGTATTACAAGGTGAATGCAGATAGTGATCAAATCTCAAAGAATAAAATGAACAGCACTAATGGAAAACAAGGAGAATTCTCTTTAAAATAAAACCTGCAACCTAAAACAAAATCCTGGGAGGGAGAGTGGGAAGCAGAGGTGAAATTCAGCAGGTTCTAGCAATTTTCTAAGCAGTTTGGAGAACTGATTGTAGAAGAAATCTCCTTTTGTTTTGTTTTTCCACTTTACAGGGTTAATCATGTAAGGAAGGCAGGAAAAAAAACATTCTGGTATTGTTTTTGCCTAACCTTTATTGCCCTGCTTACATAAACTGCCCACCCAATCACATGACCCCCTCCACCACGCCCACCAAGCCTCGCCCACAAAACTGGTAGTAAAAAAATTTGAATTCCACCACTGGTGGGAAGATGAAAAATCCCCATGGGGATGAACTTGACTCTTAGTCAACTATATGGAAGTTTTCAGAATGGTTTTTTCCTATTTTCCAGGAAAGTCTGCAGACCTGATATCTTCTATTAATTTTCCACTGTCCAGGTCTGATTTTCCTTTGCATTTTTGAGATCACTGAAGTTTGACTAGGTGCTATAACCTGCAATGGGATAATTTATGCATCTATAAAAAAGGAAAGACAATAATCCTATTTACTTTGTTTTATTTCAATATCTGTTATGCTTGTGATTTTTATAGAACTATTAGAACAGAGGAAGAGTAAAGATTTAAAGAAGCATCATAAGCAACAGGGTTGATGTTACTCCATTAAATCAATTAATTCACTTGCATGTAATAGTAACACATACTATGAGGAAAGGATGTCTCTCCCAATGAACACAATGAACAAAGGAAAACATAAATAAATGTAAGAATCTTCATTATATAAGAGTAGCTATTCTGTGCTTTATTTTTTCCCTAAGCATTGCTTTTGTGTTCAGAGTAGATATGAAAAAGTAGACAGTAGTATAAAGCATTTTAAGTCCAATAAAATAATTAGATTTTTTTTCTGTATTGCAACTTTTGGGTTGGAATGCTTGATTCACATATTTATTATTAAGAAGAGATTGAACAAGCATTTGTCTGAAATGATACAGGGTTGTCCTGCCTGAGCAGGGGATTGGTCCAATTTTTTTTACTACTGTTTTTTTTTTACTACTGGTTCTGTGGGTGTGGCTGGTGGGCATGGCTAGGGGAGGTCATGTGACTGGGTGGGCAGTTTCTGTAAGCAGGGCAATAAAGATTAGGCTAGAAACAACACCAGAATGTTTTGTTCCTGCCTTCCTTACAGGATTAACTCAGTAAGTGGAAAAGAACAAAAGGAGATTTCTTCTAACAACCGGTTCTTGGAACTGCTTAAAAAATTTACTACCAGTTCCAGTGAACCTGCTAGAACCTGCTGAATTTCACCTCTGGATTGGTTTCTAAAAGACCTCCAAGGTCCTTTCCAACTCTGTTATTCTGTTATTATTTTAAGCTATAGAGAAGGTCACAAATTACAAGGTTCCCAAACCATTTCCTCTCCAAAAACATAAGAGATGCAAGGACTGTAGAAGACTGAAGATGATTGGGGATTATGGGAGCAGAGTTGGAAGGGCTTTTTCAGGGAAAGTGCATGATGGTTGCTTGATTCCCAATCAAACTCACTCTCACACAATATATATTTTGTATAGGTCCCAGATTTGTTCTAGTTGTCATTTTCTCAAAAACATATTATTTAGGTTAGCTCTATCATGAGATTTGGGGGGAGAAGTAGATTGGGGATGGGCTCCTATTTCCCAGTGCTTGACTTGCATTGCTGCTGAGCTGTTGCAGCTCTGCTCATTTAATGCACTGCTACCATGTACATGGTACTGGTAGCTTTGCCTTCCCCCACACTTCTTCCCAATAACTTTTTCTCATTCTTGTTTCTCTCTGCAATCAACAAACAGGCTTTGCTTACAAACCTTCAATCATTGATGAAGACTATTTTACCAAATAGCTTGGTTGCTAAGGGACTGTCTCAGACAGGACTCACCTCAGACACAAATCCAATCAAATATCTTCATTATAGTTTTCTGTTTTAGCCGAAAACCCGATGTGGGCCGGTGGTGCGGCTGCAGCGGTGGCTGGGTCAACGGTGGGAGGGTTTGCAGTCATCGTGGTCCTCTGTTGTTCGGCTTTGGTGGGTGCTGGTCGTTTTTCCAAAATCCCACCTTCGTTGCCAGTGTTTTAGCCGAAAACCCGCTCAAAATCGGGTAAGAATTACTCAGACGCGAGGTCAGTCTAAATGACCGCGAGGGATCCCTTTATTTCCAAGCCGCGAGGAAAGCTCACGATGAGCTTTCAGCACCAGTCGTAAGTGGAGGAGAAAAGCGAGCCGCGGCTTTTTATAATTTGCCGTGGTGTCACTTTCCGTGCTCCCCATTGGCTGGGCGGCTCAGCCAATGGGAAATGTCCCTCCGACAGCCAATCAGCTGTCGGGTCCAAAGTTCTTGCTGGCGGACCGGAGTGGAAGCTCCGGTCGCGCCTGCGCGGTACATTACATTTTCGACCAGCCTTTACAATAAAAAGAATACAGTATAAATAATTTAATAGAAATAGTTCAGGGCAACAATTTGTTATTTGAAAGGGAAAAATAATACAGCAATAAAGCAACATATCTAATTATAAGTTTTATAATTTGGTGAAGATGTTTGATTATATGATATGTGCATATGGGGTTAGCATCCCTTAAAAATAGTAAACATAAAATTTATCTGTGTTGCCTTCGTATTGTT
Organism: Myanophis thanlyinensis; assembly: GCA_017656035.1. Taxonomy (NCBI): domain Eukaryota; kingdom Metazoa; phylum Chordata; class Lepidosauria; order Squamata; family Homalopsidae; genus Myanophis; species Myanophis thanlyinensis. Next base: position 3,455 of record JAEANM010022737.1, read on the forward strand.
CAAATTCAAATTCAAATTTATTGGTCAGATATACAGTCATACACGGTACGATATGCAGTGAAATGCTTACATGACTGCCCGCGACCGCGAGTAAGTTAAGGCAAAATGGGAGGATAGGATAGGAAATAAGTTAGGGATAGATGGGAAGATAGGAATGAGATACAATCATGGTTCCTGTTATAGTCTTGAGTGTTCTTGTGGTTCCTGGTTTAGTGTCTGTATTGCCTGTGGAAAGAAGCTTTTTCTCAGTTTCTCTGTGTTGGCCTTCAGAGAGCGAAAACGCTTTCCTGACCACATTGTAGTAAACAGTCTATTGTTGGGGTGGCTGGGGTCCTTGACTATCTTCTTAGCTTTAGTCCAGCAACATTTGTTGTAGATGGAATGCAGGGTGTTGGTGCGGATGATGCGCTCAGCTGAGCATACCAGCCTCTGTAGTGCTTGTCTGTTCTGCATGGTGCTATTCCCAAACCAGGTTGTGATGTTGCCCATCAGGATGCTCTCTACAGTCCAGGAATAGAAGTTCCTAAGCACCTTCGGTGGGAGTCTGAAGTCTCTCAGGCGTCTGAGGTGGTAGAGATATTGTTGGGCCTTTTTTACCATGGTGTTGATGTGGAAGGTCCATGACAGGTTCTGCGAGATGTGCCCACCGAGGTATTTGAAGCAGTCTACTCTGTATACCGGGCTTCCGTTGATGACCGGGGTCTGGTATTTTCTTTCCTGTTTTATACTGAAATCCACTACCAACTCCTTTGTTTTGCTGACATTAAGAAGGAGGTTGTTTTTCCGACACCAGTTCTCCAGGTTTGTGATCTCTTCTAGGTAGGCTGTCTCATTGTTGTCAGAGATCAGGCCCACCACAACAGTGTCATCAGCAAACGTGATGATGATGGTGGAGTTAGTAGCGGCCGTGCAGTCGTATTGTGTTGACTCCCCCAGATGCTTCCCCAGATACCTCTCTAGATGTCAGCTTGGGGGAGGATGAACTAGTTCTTGGGATGACAGGAGCTGCGTTGATTGATGGCAAATTGGCTGAAGCACAACTGCAGCAGAACAGTTGTGAGGCTCCAGGTGGGAAAAGCATACAGCTGCCGCCGGTCAATAAGGAAGAAGAACTGCCTTCTGTACCTGATCCAAAAATCCGTAGTGCAGAGAAGAGGCAGGATCAGAGAAGGTCAGTGAGATTACCCATGAGGAGAAAGCCTCACCCTTCTTGATGGATTGCACCAGAAACTGGCTATCTAGCATAGCAGACAGATGGAAGCACAATGTTGGGAACAATATGTTTGTTTCCTAGCTGTGTGTCTTCTGGTCATTGTGATTCCTGTCTCGCTGTGGATTGACACTGTGCCTTGACTTGGATTGTGCTTTGGAAATTCTGGACTTTTCTTACCTTGTGAACTCTCTTGTGTTGTTGATTTAAGTTTGCCTGGTGGATTTATTTTGATTAAGAAACTTTCAAGTGCCGTGTGGACTCTTGGGCCATTGCTCTGTGGACTAGCATGGATCTGCTCATGGCTGGACTTAATTGTTAACAGTTCTGGGGTTTGGGTGAAGGGAATTGCTGGGGAATATTAATAAACCCACTAAAACACAGTTACCTGTGTGTGAGAAAGACAGAGTGAGTGGGACAGCACACATATTTGGAAATGATTGGAATCAATCAGAGCACATCTTGGCATGTCATAGAAAGGACATGTGAATGCATGAGTAAGAATTTGTACCTCTATGGATCCACAGAAGCAAAGTCTGCAAATAAAATTTCCCACCAGATGAGAGAATTCCAAAGCAATGCCCATTTATATTTGCTTAGGGTTATATTGTATTGATACCCCAGAGTAGATACCTTGCGACTATCTAACATTTGGTGATAGAATTCAGGGGCACTGGTGGTATAATTTTGACAGCCGGTGTTCCTGATTCTCTCTCTTACTATTGATTTGGCCTTCTTTGGGGTTAATTGGTTTAAATATTCAGGAGAAAGGCCAAGACTACAACATTCTGCTACATAGATTGAGATTGGCAATTGTCTCATAACTGCAGAGGCCCCACATCCCTACGGTCAACATGATTCTAAGTTCTCAGACATATCCCTAAGAACCTTCATCTTATGGAATCAAAGATTGCCATATACTGTGGATTATGTATATTTTCTGGGATGCAAAGCTAGATCCGGGCAAGCCGTGGCAGGGAGATTTATGGTTTGTCTCTGGCTTACCAGGAATGGCTCCAGCCTCTAAGTGATCTTTGGCTGTACAACCATTATCATTACCATTTCAGAATTTCCTTTCTTTCTTTAGGAGAGATAAGCACAAGGGCTGCACACACTTTTGAAATAAGTTAGAAAAACTGATTGAGAGCCCTGGGCAAGCAGTAGAGGTAGTTCTTGACTTATGATCACTTTGTTAAACAATTGTTCAAGGTTAACTATAGCTTTGCAAAAAGTGATTTATGACAAGTAGTTGCACTTACACATTGTACACACACACATACTTATAGTGATGGGAAACAACTAAGGGAGGGAAGGAGGGAGGAAGGAAGGAAGGGTTAATGGGGCAATTTTCTACCTCCACCCCATCTCCATACTTCCCCACTTTTCCTTTATAGCTTGCTCTAGTATCAATTGGGATTGGTACTTGCCCTGTTGAAAACCAGGATTGTGGCAATAGCGATATTGAGGCTGGAATACTTCATGATAAATAAGAGCTTCAATTGTTGCTATGGCAATCAAGCCAGCTCGGCAAAAATTCAAAAGCTAATGGATTATCTCTAACAAACCTGGGAATTACATATGGCAAACTCACCTCCTTGTGGTCTTTTGCTTGAATATTTATTCCTTAAAGGCTTTCCAAAGAAATAGCGACTTATTTTAAGACAAAATAAATGTTTGTTTGTTTTATTTATTATATTGTACAGAGATGTGTGTGTGTGTGTGTGAGTGCGTGCGTGCGTGCGTGCGTGTGTGTGTGTATTCTTCATTTACCCTGGAAATTCTAAGAAAAACACCCCCAAAATGATCCCTTGCCTGGACATGTCCTTCAGATTAATTGCTTTTCGGAGGTATCTGATGCTTATTATTTATTCAAACCTTCAATCGGAATCCCTGTTGTAACTAAAAGGTCAGGATCTGGTTTGCTGCAAATGCAATGACACAGCATTCCAAAATGTCATATATAACTACAGCAGAACTGGTAGTTTAGAATTGTATAGAAAAGAAAATGCATGTGTGTAGAGGCGTGCATGTTCGCAAGTGTTTGTAGAAGGAAGAGAATGGCCTTTCAGAAGATGAGGTCGGCTGTAGGAAAAGACACTTAAATACGTTTGTTATTCTGTTTTCTTCTTCTTCTTTGCCATCATTTGGCCTTTCCTGCTTGCATTAGCTTTGGCTACAGTTATAAGATACTCCATTAGTATTTATGCCAGTACAATCTAGTCGTCTACCTGACCTACATCGCACAAAACATGTTTCTGAGCAAACTGTCTTATATTCTAGTTGACTTTCAAAATGTTTGGGTCATGCATCTTAGTATTTGGTATCAGTGTTTTAACAATAGCATTCTCCCTCTTCTAGCCTTGTTCAGGAAACACATTTGCAACTATAATTAAATCTTTCTAGGTGCTTTACTCCAGGTCTTACCAATGAAACAATGCAAGATTAAGGGTGACATGGTAGCAATGTTCCAATATCTAAAGGGCTGCTACAAAGAAGAGGAGGGGTATACCTATTTTCCCAAGCACTAGAAGGCAGGACAAAAACAATGGATAGGAACTAATCAAAGAGAGAAGCATCCTAAAAATAAGGAGAATTTTCCTGACAGTTTAGAACAATTAATCAGTGCAATGACTTGCCTCCAGAAACTGTGATTTCTCCAACAGTGGAGGTTTTAAAGAAAATATTGGACAGACATTTGTCTGAAATGTCATAGGGTTTTCTGCTCAAGCAGGGGGTTGGACTATAAGATTCCTTCCAACTCTGTTATTCTGTTATTCAAGTGTGTTAGAATGCAACACCCAGAATTCCCAGCATTTGGGAAATATGGAAGCAATAGGTCCAACATTTCTGGAGGACAGGATACTGGGATGGAGCAGATACTTCTCCTGTGTTCTTGGCTATATGGAAGTGAGCAGACCCTCACTGTGATGGTCTAACTTCGATTATTAGGGAATCTTAAGGACCGATGTCAGTGATCTATAGAACAGGTTGCCCAAAACAGTGAAATAACTGTTGACATTATATTTTCATTTATTAGTTCGGCTTCCTCTTAGGGAAACTCTGGTTCTGCTTGGTCATTTCAAATCCTGAATCGTACTTGGGTTTTCCATTCCAGAATCCTGCCCTGAAGTGTGGCTGATATACTGTGAGAAATTACCAGATTCTAGATCAAACTGCTTCAAAATATTGGTTCTTACTGCGAGCGGCATTACTTAACGTTTTTCTTCAGACAGCAAAATGTCTTATTGTGGCACTGTTTTAAGCTTTTTGCATAGTCTTAAAGAAGAGGCAGAAACTTCCCTTATTTCTGTCATTCCTGTAAGATGACAGTCATTTTTTCAGTCACATGGGTGAGCTGAACAGAAAGTAAATGCAGATGATAGGCCAAGTACAGAGTTCCTAAGCTGTCTCATCTAGCCAGAGGATAGCCCTTCCGATGCTCTTAATAGTGCAACAATAAAAAGGAGAAATAAAAAATTCACCGCTGTGCCTCTTAAAAGCAAGACACTGAGCTCATTATTGTTTGATGGAGAGCAAGATAGAGGCAAGCTGCAGGCAGGATCTATTATGGAGAAGGCTTGTCTGCAGAACACGCAGGGAAGCATCTCGGAGTATTGGTCTGGTTGCTCAGCCAGGAATTCCTTCTGACCGCCCAAAGGTGGCCAAATATCCCTCCAAACGATATCCTGTATCCAGAAAAATATTCACAATAGGAAGATAAAAGCCCCTTGTTTTCAATGGTTCATTTTAACAGCAATCCGTTTCTGCAGATTTTTGCTTCCCTTAAATAGAGGTGTCATAAGTATTTACAGGTATCCCTCATTTAGCAAACACAATTGGGATCTGCAACTCTGTTGTGAAACAAAGCAGCTGCTAAGTGAACGTGCAACTGTATATACCAGGGGTGCCTGGGGCCGGATCTGGCTCCCAGGATGCTTAGATCTGGCCCATGGAACTGCCCTGGAAACAGTAAAGGACCGGCCCACAGTGCCTCTGCCAGAGAAAACAGAGCTCCATTTTATATGGCAGAGGGTTTCAGGAGACCGTCACAGCCAAAAATGGAGCTCGGGAGCCTGTTTTCACTGGCAGACTGTTCGGGAAGCCACAGGCGACCCCGACTCAAGTGATATCAAGCTGGCCATGTCCACCCTGGCCATGCCCCGCCCCCGAGGACAAGCCCAACCCTGATGTGACCCTCAATGAAATCGAGTTTGACACCCCTGCTGTTTAGGATCTCACTTCAGCTGGGAAGTGGGTTGAACTGTTGCTAAGAGATCCACACTAGTCACATGGTCCCAAGCAAAGCATATGCACACTGTTTTGTGCTTCTCAGTGCATGTATGCATATATCCACAGGCAAATATTCTACAGGTAACCCTCGACTTACAACAGTTCATTTAGTGACCATTCAATGTTACAACACCACTGAAAAATTGGCTTATGACCAATACTAGAATAGAATACTAGTAATATACAACCATTCCAGCATCCCCATGGTCATGTGATCAAACACAGATGCTTAGCAACTGGTTCATATTTATGACGGTTGCAGTGTCCTGGGGTCATGCGATCATGTTTTGTGAGCTTCTGACAAGCAAAGTCAATGGGGAAGCCAGATTCTCTTAACAATTGTCTTACTAACTTACAAACTGCAACAATTCACTTAACAATTGTGGCAAGAAAAGCCATATGGGTCAAAATACATATTGTCTATGTATTTTTTATCTGCTGTACACTGCCCCGAGTCCCTAGGGAGAGGGGGTGGTATATAAATTTAAATAAATAAATAAAACTCACTTAACAAATGTCTCACTTAGCAACAGAAATTTGGGGCTCAATTGTGGTCATAAGTTGAGGATTACCTGTATTAGGAAAGGACAAAAGACTCACATGGATACAACACTTTACTTTGCTACATGGAGGAAAATATGGACCATTTGTGGCCGCTGTTTGTTGATTGCTATTGACTTATTTTTTATACCTTAGCTACAGATTGTGTAAAATGGAATGGTTTTTTAAATATATATTGTTTTCTGTTTCGGTATTGTTTTTAATTGCTGTAAGACACCCAGAGTCTTGTATCTGAGATGAGACTCCCTAAATTGAATAAATAAGTAAAGGAATACTAAAGATAGAAATAATTTTGAAAGTCATGCTCTGGCATGTTTTCCTGTCTTAACAAATAGTCTTAATGTATTTTATTTTATTTTATTTTTAAATTGAAACAACAAAAAGAGGCCCAAAGAAAACCCTAGATCTTTTCCTGTTATAAATGTTTGGACAAAATTACATGATTCTTAGCAGCAGTATAAGACAGTGACTTTAGGGTCAATTTTCTGAAAGGAAATTGGAACAGTCCGAGCTGAAGATGGCTGGGCAGGAGTTCGATCTTCGTGCTTATCAGAGCAACCATCCAACCCCTTGTGCAATCATGTGGGGACTGGATCGCACCAATTTAGAAGTCCATGAAAATGTTGCACGCAATCCTTTCCCTTCTCCATTCCAACTGAATCCACTAAAAGTGCTTTTCACTATTCGATGAAAAAGCAGTTGGAGAAAAGGTTTGTAGTCAACTTCAAATGGCTTGATTCTCCGGCAGATGTTTTAACAGTTGTAAGAACAAAAGCATTTTAGTTTTTCTAGGTTGGCTTTTTTTTAATGAAGATTTGCATTTCAACATTCTTATAGTTAAAGAATTTGATTATAATAATTCCTTCTGTCCAACCTTTGCAAAAATTTTCTAATGAAGCAACTTATGCCTTTCATCACCGCTACAATGTTAATAGAAATGCCAATTTTATAGACATTACATTTCAGGTCTTCGGAAGTTCATTTTTCTCACCTACATTGGACTGCATATGAAACCCAGTTAAGACTTTTCAGCTTAAATAAGATGTTCAGTTTCAAAGCATAGTAGAGGAGAAAGTATGGTGAAGAATTTGGTATTTGTTTGAGGAAAAAAACAAACAGAAGACAAGCCTGTTGTCATTCAACATTCACAAATTCCTTCTTAGACTTTTAACCATATTTCATAAAAAAAAACCATGTCCCACCTCTTACCTCTTTCCATTTCTTCCTATTTTTGAAAAATGTGTTGGATGCCTTCAGCCTTCTTTAATCTGGCATTCTCTAGAAATCTGAGATTTCGACTCCCATCACCTCCCACCTCTATAGCCAAACCTATCAGCCAATTTCATGCCTCTGACAAAATGAGTTCCGGCTTCCAACAGCTCGTGCCATGGTAAATTAATTAGCCTTTTCCCATGCCGTAATTATATTTGCAAATTGACAAAGTACATATCAGTCATAGCATCCTGATGCTATTGCAAGCTATAAAAGCCCTGCTGAGCTCAACAGGAACATGCATAAGATTGCCGTTGTAATGACTTAACCTTTTAGACCAGTCATATGAACTGAAAGCAATTTCCATCCATTCCGCAGATGATCCACTGATGCAAGAAAGCTGATGCGTAGCATAACTACCATGTTGACTTTTGATGAAAATTGAATCCAAATCTAGTTTTGGCTGAGAGACATTGTCTGATAGGAGCAACCTATCAGACTGGAAAGCCTGCTTGTAAAATATCACTCAGCGGGGGGTGGGGCACAGGTGACTTTGGGCTACTTACAAACTCTCGTATAAGACCTACAATACGGGACTTCCTGTTTGGCTTCCTCACCGACAGGTTGGAATCCGCGATTGTCCACGGTTTCGATCTGTGCTCACTGCTGGAGTGCCTCAAGACATCTGGCTACGAGGCTATAAACTTTCCCCGAAGAGGAAGGTGAAGAAGGGGGAACTGCCAGGGGTGGGGGAGATATGTAAATCTTCCTTGCTTTGGCTATCCCTTTCCCGAAAGTAGTGAAGTC
>JAEANM010022738.1:0-11534 GCA_017656035.1 Myanophis thanlyinensis
AAATAAACAAATAAATAAATAAATATGTATGACGTTCTGTACTGAAGCTAGCTGGAGGAACATTTGAAAACACAATGAAATCCACTAATAGCGAGTGATCTGATGTTTTTGTACGACAGATATACAGAGATTCACTGTACAAAAAAGTCTCAAAAGTGTCCCCAAAACTTCTCACTCCATTGCCCCCTTTTTGTTCCTTTGCCCCTGCATCACCCATTCCATCGCACCCCTGAAAATTGAAACTGCCCCCTTGGGGGCAATATCCCCCAGATTAATAACCACTGTTCTAGGAAACTCTTTCAGATTACATGAGGATGGGAAGAAAAAATGCAGGATAATGATCTAAATCAGGGGTTTCAAACTCAAGGCCAGTAAGCTGGATTTGGGCCACATGGTGCTTAGATCTGGCCCACGGGGCCACCCTGAAAACAGCAAAAGACTGGCCCGCAATGCCTCTGCCAAAAATGGAGCATGCCCCCCCTCCAAGCTCCATTTTCATTGGCAGAGCACTGCAGGAAGCTGTCGCAGCCAAAAACATAGTCGGGGGAGCCGCGCACACCCCTGCTGAGCTCCATTTTTGCTGGCAGAGGGCTAACAAAACAAACTACAATATTAGTAAAAGTTGCATTTGATCACAAGGCAAGGAGGCATCGAGAAATGTTTCTCCTTTTGCATTTGAGCATCCAAGAAGGGACAGGAAAGACAAAAGAAAAAAAAGGAAAGATGGGAAGAGAGCAAGGAAGGAAAAAGAAGGAAAGGGGAAAGGAAGAAGAAAGAGAAGGAAGAAGGAAGAAAAAAGAAGAAAGGGGGAAAAGTAAGGGAGGGAGGGAGGGAGGGAGGAAAGAGATTATAATAAGAGGGTGTGAGGATCTGAGGGAAGTCCTGCCATGGCACTGGGCCACCAACAGCCCTGCTGCCTTTTTGCCATACCCTTGTCTTGACCTCTCCTGGTGGTCTTTCATCCTCTTGCTGAGGATGCTTTAGTTACAAGCATCCTTGTATGGAGAGGGAGTGGGCCTCCTTCTGACCTACACACTTTACCCTCCTACACACACCATGAGCAACTTAGCCAAGGAGAGCGAGAAAGCAGCAGCAGTCTCAAGAAGGAGATAAGTATAATCAGGCACCCCATTGGGGAAGCAGGACTGTGCTAGGCTGGGCTGGGCTGTGGAGTTCCAGTGCTCTGGGAGCTCAATGGCTGGGCTGGACACTTGCTCTCTACTGCCTAGGCCTCTGGACAGTCTGCACTGCCATCTGGGGGTCCTCAGCGTGGCTTAAGAGGGACGGCAAGGTTCCTCTACAGGACAAGGGCTTGGCACTCTTCCTGGTCTCGCCTTCCTCCACTGGAGACAATGGATCCCCATAGCCCCGTCCGGGCCACCACAGGTGCCCCCAACATGAGTGAATTCAATCTGGCCACACCCACCCCAGCCACACTCACCCTGACCATGCCTGTTCCTGGCCCCCTGAGGTCAAACACAACCCTGATGCAGCCCTCAATGAAATCAAGTTTGACACCCCTAATCTAAGTTGAATGAATGCCAGTGTGGGTTCTATAAGCTATAGACCATTAAAATGTCTCCTCACTGAATGATCTCGCCCCCTTACTCATTGGGTTACTCTTACTCTTTCTCTCAGCCTTGCCTAGATCACTGGATTGTGGTGTGGTTAAAAAGAAAAGAATCCATTCTGCAAACTGCTCTGACTTCCTTAGATGAAAGAAGAAAAAAAATAAAAACATGAACAAGGATTTAAACTATTAAAAGAATTAAGCCTTTGGCTCCAAGGGCCTTTTCGCTTACCAAGAGATGCTCTGTTGCAGGCTTCTCCAAGCTTATGCCCATTAATGTGATGAATTACAACTCCCCGAATCCCAAATGTATTTGACTACATATAACCATGTTGAGTGGCCATTTGGGGAGTTGTAATCCAACACATCTGGAGAGTATCGAGTAGGGAAAACTGATTCCTTTCCCAGAAAGGATGTGAGGAAAAGATGAGGCTGCAACATTTGTAAGATTCTTTGCAGACAAAATAATTTGTATTTGCTCTGGTTAGATGCCACTGAGACCAAGTCTAACCGCAACCAGGACACTATCTTATAATGTTATTTGGATTATGGAGAATGAAGAAATAGACAGGGTTCTCTTCAGTGTATGAGCTCAGTCACTCATGCCCCATTTGGATCCTTTAGGCAACAAGCATAGATGTGACTGGTTTCAAGATATGATCAATGTTTCTTTGAGAAAAAGAAATGCCAACTTGCCTTAAAGAAGGCAAATTTATGTCCTCTCCTATCATTGCCACAAGGGCACAGTCTCTCAGTTGAGCTCCTTTATATAGCTTTTGCCTAGTCTCCAATCTTCAACTTTGGGGAAATATTTTGGAGGCTATGGAAGGATATCAGAGGATCTTAGATGAAGTGAATTATCTAGAATCCTTCCACTCAAGAGGCAGGTCTGGGACCAAAGCTACACTGGTTATTCTGGTGGATTAATTTTGTTAAGACCTGAAAGAAGGGACTATGCCCTGTTTGGACTTGTCCATTACTATTGACCATAATATCTCTATGGACTTTCTGTCCAGGTTTGAAATATTTTTTTTACAGTGAGTCTGCTCCTTCCTTTTTTTTTTTTAAATAATTTTTTATTTTTAAACAAACATACACACATAAAACATAAAAACATAAACATCTGCTCCTTTCTGACTGTGCAGTTCCAGGCATTGTTGTGGTACAAGAAAAGTTGATCGTATGGTGATGTTACAATATTTTACATATACGTGATACTTCTAAGGGAGGTCAAATATGCCTCTATTATATCACCTTTCCAATTTGAGATGTAATGGAGATAATTTTCTACAAACTGTGATGTATCAAATAAAATGAAACAGGTTAAATCCCAAGCAAGTTTAGATTGTTCTTATGAAAACATTAACGCTCCTGTTTGGTTCCAATGATGATTCTAGACAGAGTTATGCTTCCTCTGAAATAGCAACTCTTGAACTGGATGTTATCTTGGACACACAGATCCACAGATTTCTCCAAGATTCCATAATGAATGACCTAATGCAGGAATGTCAAACTCAATTTCATTGAGGGCCACATCAAGGTTGTGTTTGACCTTGGGGGGGCAGGCGGGGGGCATGGCCAGAGTGGTTGCGGCCAGATTGACACCACTCAATGTGTGGGGGGCATGTGTGGTGACCCAAGCATTTTGCCAGAGAAATTGGGCTCCCGAATTCCATTTTCAGCTGCTGTGGCCTCCTGCAACCCTCTGCCAGCAAAAACAGAGCTTGGGAGAGTCACGGCCCTCTTGAGCTCCATTTTTGCTGGCAGAGACACCGCAGGCTGGTCCTTCACCGTTTCCAGGGTGGCCCCACAGGCCAGATCGAAGCACTGTGCAGGTGGAATCCAGCCCCCGGGCCTTGAGTTTAACACACCTAACGTAATGCCTCACTTAAGATATAAAGTGTTATCCAGTCCTTACCTGTAATTTTTTTAAAACATTCTTACCTCTCTTAAAATGCCAAGTGTGAATCATTTAATATATTTTAGATTTTGTTTTATAATTGCCTTTAATATATGGAGTAAGCAATATGCAAGCATACATAGTAAATTTCATACACATGCAGTCACATTCACACACAAGTGTGTTTATATTATAAAGCTCTGCAGAGTAGAAACATCTAACACTTAACATTAATGGCAATTAATGTATTAGTTTCTATTTCATTCATTCATTCACATAATAATCTACCATCACTAGAAGAACCTCTCAGCTTCTACTGCTTGGCAGATGGGATATGATGGATATAAGCTCTACCCTTTTCAGTGTGCAAGCAATGTTGTCACATGAGCATCAGAAGTGGGGTTGCATTATGACACTACATCTGTCCTCTTGCTGGTTTTGATCCCACCTGCATGGACCTACGTTAGATAAAACAATATCTAATAATTTTTCTGCACCTTCATTCAGCCCCAAAATATCTGACAGTCAGCTGTAGCAAAAGTTGTTGTGGTTATATATTGACCACTGATCTGTGACAGAATAGTATATACTGTACCATTCTTGTAATCAAATGGGTGTGAAATTGAGGAGGGGGGGCTCTTTATCACTAATATGGATTAAGTTTATCATACAGTTTTTCACATGGTGTGTCTCATATTTCTTTGAAAAAGATTGAATACAAATGCAAAGTGAGTACAGTCATTTCAATGCACAAGTGGGACCATGGTTCTTCAATTTCTTTCAAATTTCAGAATTTGTTTGCTTTTTAATTCCATTTTAGTATTTTACCCAGTTTCACATTTTTTTTGTCTTAATATAGTTGGAAAGATGCTACTTATTCATGCCATTGAAATTCAGCAGTGTGGTCAGACAGGATCTGGGGAGAAGCAAAAAACTTTTGCAAGTAAGTAATATTTGAAGGCATCTATCTAATTCAGTACGATAAATTACAATTTGAATTCACAGTTAACAGATCCATTCCTTCAAACCCAATGTGTTGACTAGTGAAATTGAGAAACCTTGAAAATCTGATTAACAATTAACTTTCTGATTAATGAAACTTCAATTGGTATACACCTTTTCTGGGAAATGAGAAAGCGAAACAGGATCCATTAGTAATCTCTTCCTCCACAATGGCATGTAATTATATTTCATAGAACTACAACCAAAAACAAAGCATTCCATAATCATTGTAGCAGCTAAATTATATAGCAATTGGTAGGTGAGGCTGTGGAGTTTGGAATGGTTGAGTTCCATTATGAGATCAAGTCTGCCACATGTTTAAAGAGATACCACTCTGTTTCAGAAATTCAAGGAATGTGTGAGACACTTATTCCTATGGGAGACTAGCTGAATGCATAAACAAGGCAGATTAAAGGAGGTAACAAAGCTGCAGATGAATTTAATATGAGGTGTCCCTGCTTAAATGTATAAACGTGTTAACCTGCCAACTGTTCCATGTTGCATCCATATTCATACAGTAATTGCATGAATTTGGCTGGGAAAAACTAAAGAGAGTATTATGCTTTTAGATGCATTTTTAATATGTTGTTATACAATTGTCTGTAACTTAAAAAATCACAGCATGCTATTTAAAGATATTTATATGAATATTGAAATAGAGAGCATGAAATATACCAACATGAAAGCTCCTAGCATTACAAAATAATATTGTGCAGCTATGTCATCTGGACTTTTTTTCTGGTAATAACAACAAAGACAGAGGAAGTAGTGTTTTAAAAATAGGAGGATTAAAAAATGAAAAATAAATTCCTTCCTGACAAAATGCTAAGGAACTTGTGTCATTGTACACACTAAAATCCAGTCACAATTAGATGCTTGTCCCAAGCCAATGAACTCAATAACTGAATCCAGAATAATATATATATATATTGCAAACTTTACTATATACCATATTTTTCAGAGTATAAGACAGACTTTTCCACCCCAAAAATGGGTGGAAATATCTGTGTGTCTTATACACCAAATATGGCCCTGTTTTTGGCCTCCCGAACACCGGCAAAAACAGGCCACATGGAAGGTTCTGGAGGCCTGCAGAGTGCTTCAAGGGGCCAGGGAGGGTGAAAATGGGATTTACAGAAGCCAAAAACTTATTTTGTTTTCCTCTTCTAAATCTAGGTGCGTCTTATAGTCTGAAAAATAAGGTAGGTCTGTGCAGACTGACTAAGTTTTATCCGAATGATATCTTTTGCATCATCTATTAATGCACTTCCTTTGCTAAGATTAACAGAAAATACAATTCTCTTCAAGGTGGTTTGTGTTATTGAGTCCCCACAAATCAGTTACACTTACTGATCTTACACCAATCCGACTTACTGGTGGCTGGAGTGCACTGCTGGCTGGTAGCTATTGCACGTGGTCGTCATCTTATGACTGTAATGGGAAGCAGAATTTCCAGTTGTTAAGCGAGTTGTGCAAAATTTGACCTTTTTTTTGCCATGATTGTTAGGCGAATCACTGCAGCTGTTAAGTGAATTGTACGGTCATTAAGCGAATCCAGTTCTTCACCCACCACCCAGCCCATTCGCTTTGCTTGTCAGCAGTAGGCTGGGAAACTCACTAAGTGGAGCCTGGTAGAAAGAAAGAGTGCCTGGCCAGTCACCCAGTGAACTTCCATTCCTTGAATCTGAATTACAGTATAAAATTTTCTTTTCTCTTTAACTAGTCTAACATCATAATCATAAACTCCTACATTTTATACCAGTATCTATCATTTTTATTCAATTTTTTGAACACGTTTTTACATTTAGGGAGATGTGCATAATGATTTTTAAGGAAACCTATTTTATTTCATATTACAAATTATATATTATTTTAATACATTTTTTGCACAGTATTTTTATAAGAAGAAAAAAACAGGACTCATCTACAACATACAAGAAATGTCCATGTGGATTCAGTTCCAAGTGGGGAAAAAGACACTGGAAACATGGAGACTGTTTGGAATGATGGTTTATTGGTGGAGCAGGCTTGAAGTCCCGAGTGAAAAAAAGGAAGAAAGTGAGGGAGAGGCTAGATTTATACCCTCTTGGGCTATGACCTTGCTTCCTGTTCCTGTGACAAGGCCAAGTATCCTGACTGGTCGTCAGACTCCCATGTGGCTATGGGTCATGATTCAAATTTGGTTGAAGCTTTTGTCTGTGCCATGTGGACAGTTGGGCAATCCCATAATGACCTGAGGGTGAGGGCCCTTTATGTTGCAAATAAAGCTAGCTCAGTCTATTGTCTTCCAAATAACCAAAGTATTTGCTGGAGGGCAGGGGCTGAGGCTGAGTTTCAGTCTTAAGATTTCTATTTCTCTTTTAGGGAAAATATTCTACCTTTTAATATTTCCTGGAATATTTCATTTTTTCTAGGAAAGGGGTGGGTGCTAACTTCTAACAATACAATGTAAGAACTGCAACAACCACTATGTAGGACAAACAGGCAGAAGACTGGCAGAATGCACCCATGAACACCAACTGGCAGTCAGAAGAGACGACAAAAATTCTTTAATTTCACAACATATAGACAGATTTAACCAGAGTTTCAATTGGGAAAATGTGACAGTCCTAGATCAGGCCAAGTCCAAAAATGCAAGGGAATTTCTAGAGCCTGGCAGTCTGACAATGATCAGCCATCAATAGACACATAGAAATTAACAATATTTACAGACTATGCAAAAGAGTTAATTAATCACCCCCAAAGAGAAAACGATTCCAGCACCTCTTCATAGTAATCAGCAGTCAGATCAGCATAGATTAACTCCAAGGTCAACTTCAGACACAATTAAGTAAGCAATACCCCAATCAAGAAACTGCCAAAGAGCCATCAGTAAAGAGCCCAACCAAAGAATCTCTAAGACCTCTCCCCACCCACACAGACAGGAAGACACCAGAATATAAACTGACACCAGAAAGCACAACATACTAGCACTGATGATGTTACCTAGTTTGGGTAATGAAATGTCTGCAAGAAAATAAGCAAGCTCAGAGAACACCAAGGACTCCTCATTTCAACCATGAACTACAAATATTCTCCTTTATTGGTACAGTATTTTTTGTCACAGCTTTGAGTAATGTGTTCATACAGTATGTATAATTCAAAGTAAATAGAATCTATTCCCTTGGATGTAGATATCATAAAAAAACCTCACCATGAATTAGCCTTTAGTGCAGAAGATACTTACTGTGTTATTCTTCACTGTAGAATTTCTAACTTTAAAATCCCTGTTACAAAGCAAAATTACCTCTATTCACCTCATGATGCCATAAACTAGCATAAAGTTTTCTTCTCCAATTTGGTAGCCTTCAGGTGTTTTGCACTGTAACTCCCAACTATTATAAGGATGCATCTGGAAGATTCCAGGTTGAGGAACTTTGACCTTCACAGCTTATATAGAAGAAATGGGAAACGAAGAAATATTTTGCTTTGAAATGGCCAGTTCAATATGTATGTACAACATTGTTCATATAGAGTTACCAGTATATATCAAAAAGCATACTTTGTGCATGGTCCTTCACAATGCTCAATATCACTCTCAAAGGGTCATTGGGATTATCCATTACTGTTGTTTTTATTATTAGCAGTAGTGCAATTAATTAAAAGAGTAGTTATTAAAATATTTGTATGTAATAAATGTTTGGAGTAGATCAACAATCTGAAAGTTCACCAACGTAATCAATGAGCTGAAGAGTTTGGGGACCCCTACTTTAAAAGAATTATTTAGATGACTGTCAAGATTTTGTCATTATAATAAAAATATCTTACCTGAAGCATTAGCAATACTTTTTAAAATTAGCTGTAGCTAAATAGAATACTTTGGGCAACACTTGGCCCAAGCTAAGCTGGGACATTCTTGTCTGAGCCAGATTTATAACAGAGAGGATTTGGGTACTTTTGTTTCGCTTTCCTTAAATTAACCAAAAAATTACCCATGTTCTGATATTGCACCACCTTGAAAGTCCTGAATTAATAGGAAGTGAGTTTGGGATTGCTTATTCATCTCCGAAGCAAACTGAAACAAGTTATATACAAAACCTAGCCTTCAAAAGAATTGTTTAGATTTAAAACAGGGTTTTGTGATTCTTTACTTTTTGATCATTACTTCTGTTTGATCCTTGATGCTATAGATATGTCAAGTATTTTGAGATCAGGGAACAGAAAGTAAAAAAAGGCAAGTGTTGTTTAAGTGTTGTTTTTACTTATTTTCTATGTCTAATGTTCACACTGGCAGTCCTGGGAAATCTATACTTCTTATTTTGGAAAGCTCTGCCTGAAAAGGTTTCAGCTCCCAAGAGACTGATATGTAGATGAGACATTAAGGAAGATTATAATACCCTGTTATTACCTCCCCACATGCTACTAACCAGCACAATAGCCTGAAAATAGTCTTCATTCACCAATTTGGGTTGCTATTGAATTCATCCTCTTGTTCCAGGTCTTCACACTGAAAAGCCATGACTGGAGAACCCTGTGAGCATTCAAGGAGAAGGAAATCTGGTGCTAATTGTGATGGAAGATTTTGAATCTAGTGAACTGACAGACAGATCACAATGAAGTTAGGATCCAAATCAGGGACTTTATTCTCCCCTGCCTCTTTTTAGAAACTTAACAAGAAGAGATTATGTCCAAGCCAAAGGATACTAGAAAGGAGAAAATAAAAGCTGCCAATTTTAATGCTAGTATTTCTAAATATAAGGTAACAAATCATTTAACAGACTTGGAAAGATGAATATTTAACTTAGGAGCAATACATTTCTACATTGCTTCCTTTTGATGTTAAATATAATATGCCATTAATTATTAGTAAACAGTGTGGCTTCTGTTGATGAAATTTTGAAGTTAATTAACCTTGTCTGTTTTATATGTCATATTTTTAGTGGTAGTAGGAAATCCAATTTAGAATCAAATAAACTCCACCCAGAGTTGCCCTGAGGTAAGATGGATGGCAAAGAAATGTTATAAATATTTTATAACTAAAAATAAATAAAACCTAAAGGAAGATTTTAGACGCTAAAGAAATATTTGCCTGTAATTCCTCCTGTTTTATTACTATTGCACTTGAAGTTGAGAAAATTGTTTTAAAAAAATCAATATTCTATATATACACATAAAAGTTCTGTTTTACTGATAACATTGTTTCCCATTAAATGATCTTTATTAAAAACATATCTAAGGCCCAGTAAAGTAAGTTTTTAGCAAAGCATCAATAAGTTGATAATAATAAAGATCAGAGTTGTTAATATAGGAAGAAAATAATAGCGTGATTGCAGGGCCTTAGAAAGAGAGTTAGTCCTGCCTTAGGCACAAAGCCAGCTGGCTGACCTTGGGTCAGTCATGTTCTCTCAGCCCTAGGAAGGAGACAATGGCAAACCACTTCTGAAAAATCTTGCCAAAAAAACCTGTAGGGACTTGTCCAGGCAATATCTGAGAATCAGACATGAATGGATGGAAGAAAAGTAATGTTAGTCTAAATTGGGGTGTCAAACTCAAGGCCCATGGGCTGAATCCGGCCTGCGGAATGCTAAAACCTAGCCCTTGGGCCAGCTGGAAACAGCAAAGGACTGGCCTGCAGTGCCTCTGGCAACCAAAATGGGACACCGGGGGGGGGGGCATGGTGCACCTGCACCACATTTTCAGCCTGGATGCCTCCTGGAGCACTCTGATGGCTATGCATGGCCCCCCTGGCCCCCACCCAGTTTTAGCCAGCATGGTGGTGCAGGAGACATCCGTCCTGTCTCACCCTCTCTCTCCCTCCCCCTAGCTGGCCCACGTAGAACTACAATGCTGATCCATTCCTCGAAGAAATCCAATTTGACACTGCTGGTTTAGATTATGGCAAAATATTAATGGCAGACTTACATGGAGTTATATGATGAAGGTTACATATCTGGATGTATGGTGTGTTTAACAATAAGTACCATTGAGAAGAGAGTTAATTTGGTGTAGTGGTTAAGGAATCAGGTTAAAAACTGGGAGACCGTGAGTTCTAGTCTTCCTTTAGGAGGAAATTCAAACTGGGTGGCCTTGGGCCAGTCACACCTTCTCAGTCCCAAGAAGAAGGCAATGGTAAACCACTTCTGAAAAATCTACAGGACTTGTCCAGGCCATTCCCAGCAGTCAACATTTACTTAAAAGCACAAACATAAATAAGGTCTTTAGAATAGTCCATTCACAATAGGCCATGATAGCTGAGAGTTTTTCATTTTCCAGACCTGACTTATTTGGAGAACAACAGTTGGGAAAAATGCATATAATGTTTCAGGATAGTATCTTTGATTTCTTCAATATTTATTAAATTTAACTTATTGTTATTATTTTTGTGGTCTTTTTGATACTCCACAATTGCCCTGCTAAATATGGACAATAAATAGCTTAGCAAAATCTGATCTGCTTCCATAGGATTTTTGCATGATTACCAATCCTGTACCTTTCCCCACAAATCATTATTTGTCAAAAATGAAAAAAAGGACATTGAAAGCACTATTATCCAGTCAGACAGGTGCTGCCAGATTTACAAATAAAGATAAACTGCATGTACCATTTGTTTCAGCTGTTGAATTGATGGTTGTATGCACATCCCACAACAGGTGTTTTCCAAGACCAGTGCCCTCTCAAGCTGGCAAAACTACACTGGAGTCAGATGCCGGTCTAAATCTAGCCCTGTTCATCTGCAAAAAGGAACCCTGTTTGTACAAGGGCAAACCTTCGAAGAAAGTCAGTAATTCATTTTCTATTGCACTTAGAACGTCATTTTACATTCTAAATTCCCCCATTTTTCTTAGACTTCCAGTTATAACAGTCTCTCTCCATAAACCTGGGAAAAAAATGAAAACTGGAGTTAACATTAATTAAACTTTACAGTATATGCTTTAAAGAAATTTACTCTTAATCTTGAAAACAAATCCAGCATCCTATACCTCTTTAGATACCCCTGAACCCCTAAAACCCCTAAAAACCAACCACAAACCATTTCTGACCTGGCTCTGAACCACACATGGAGTACAGGCGGCTGGAGGAACA
>JAEANM010022739.1:0-11534 GCA_017656035.1 Myanophis thanlyinensis
TGCGGAACAGTGGCTTCCCTAGGACATAGAACCTCCTTGATGACCATCGCCACCCCACCACCCCTGCCCTGGGTCCTTTATCCACATGATACTCTTCACTTCTGTTTGTGAGACCTATATAAAAATCAGGTCAAGATCCAATCAAATTTCCAAGGTGTTTACATGGGAACTGTGGTTGCACTCTTATTCTTGAGAGCTAGGTAATCCCTGACATCTATGTACAAAAGATACAACTCTGCTGTCATGTTTTCAAGCTGGCTCCCTGTATATTTCTGGATGATTAATGATTGGCACAGCAAGCTGGGCTTGACTTGAACCAGTAGGTTCTTCTTTTGGGTCTTTCTTTCTTCTTTTCTATTCAGCTAAAAGGGGGAGAGACCTAGATTCAATTGAGGAAATCTATGGATAAAGAGGATCCTTAAGACTAAATGCATAGGCTTTGAATGCTTGCTCAGAGGTTCTTTCAATGGGAATCACTGCTGTATTCTTTTATTTATATTCATTTTTCTCCAAACTTCTGTTGGGATAATAATTGTACCTTTCCCATGGTGGTGGAAAAAATGATGCCCCTTGAAATTCTGCTGCATCTATTTAGGGATGGATTGTTAGTTATTTTTCTTAAGCAACATATGTTCCCAGATAAAAGGACTAGAAAACAGGTTGTACTAGTTGGGGGAGGGATTTTATCTGAAAGATGAATCATAAGCAATTAAAAAAAAACAAACAAACAATCATTCTGCAGATAAAGTCCATTAAGAGAAAGGTTAAGTTCATTCCTCAAAATTGGAAGGGTATTTTTTAATCTAATCAGAGTATTTTTCCTCAACCAGCCTTTATTCTGAATTTTCCTATAAATGACCACTGCAATTTACCACATTCCTCAGTTATGAATAATGTGCTTCTTCCTTTTACTTAGCATGATAAAAAATAAAACAAAATTATGATAGCACAATATAGCATACTATATAGCAAGTGAGCCAGGTGGCTATCAGCAGGAGACCCCAATGGGAAGGTATTTTATGTCTTTAGCTTGTCAAATTAATTCTAACAAAACTGAAGCCTTTGGGCATAAGATGTCTCTGTATTTGTTTGCAGGTTTTGTGTACATGTGTTTAAACTATTCCAACGCTGGAATCTCAAAACAGACTTAGAAGTCCTACCAATGACTAGAATTCAAGGTAAAAATGCCTCAAGTTATGCTTGGCTGATGGGTCATTAAGGAAATAATACTGAATTGTGCAAGGTACAATTACTGTGCTGTGGAGCTGTGCAGTTTGGAGGAGCATTGCACCTTGCATACACTGAGAAACAAACAGGTATCGTCTCGCTTTGTACAACATCAAGCCAATGAAGTAGCTATACAGCTGCTGAATAAGAAGGAAAGCCAAGGTACCAGATGATCTAATTTGGATGGGCTCAACATTGTTTACTTATGTTCTAAGAATGTTTCAATTGTTTGGCAAATTTTCTGGTCTCTGCTTTTGACAGTACCGAAAGAGGAGTGAATAGCAAGTGAGATAGGTTACAGAAACAAGCCATGGTGGAGAACTAGACAAATTCCATATTTTTTCATCCTTTAAAGATTTATACAAGCCCAAAACAAAATGTGAGGCAACATTCCTCTTGCTAATTAGTGCTTCCACCATTTGGTGCAGAAATGACATTGCTGTGAAGAACTCAGGAAAAGTAATCAGCAGCACAATTAAGCAAT
This sequence comes from Myanophis thanlyinensis, assembly GCA_017656035.1. NCBI lineage: Eukaryota > Metazoa > Chordata > Lepidosauria > Squamata > Homalopsidae > Myanophis > Myanophis thanlyinensis. The sequence goes on from JAEANM010022739.1 coordinate 1,712, forward strand.
CTGCTATAATGATAGAATACAACATTAGTGCTGAGTAATCAGAAACATGTTTATTTTGTTCCCTTGATTTTGTTTCAAAGTATCAAGTATCCAATTATTCTCTTTGGCAGTTTTGGGACTGAAATGACCTCTGGTTTTAAAGCACAGTTCTTTGTAACAACATTGTTTTATTGTACCAAGTGGAACAAAATTAAATTTAACCATTTATTTCATTTAGGAAAAAAACACTTATAGACTTCAAGCTTTGATTAAGCCCTCAGATATTAGTTTCTCCCTCTTTTGAGGTATGCCTTCAGAGCAAAACTAGAACTTGAATAAAGATACGTGGAAAAAAGCTGTTATAAGACAGTAGCATCTAATATGCCACACTTTCTAACTAATTTTTGAAAACTGTACTAAAATCCTGGCTATGCCATAAAAATGATTCAAATTTTCTCTAAGATACTATAATGTAGTGTAGGAAGGCCCACCTCCTTGGATTAAAATATTCTTTATTCTTAATATTAAAAAGAGGAAGAATATTATATTTCCCCAAAGTAGAAGTGAAGAAAAATCTTAACAAAGGCAGAAACCAGCCCCAGTCTTCTTACCATAGGAAAACAGCTTCAAACTAAGAAGCTTGAAGAGGCTGGCCTTCAGGAATGCAGATTTTTGTATCCATTCAGGAAGACTGGGCCAATTTATTCACAAACAAAATGCCTTCAGCCACAGCTCCTTCAGGCTGGAGCTGATGGGATTAAGAATTTACATTCCCCCACCCAAATTCTAAGGACAGGACATGTCCTTTAGGACATAATAGGATTAACCCACCACCATTGCAATAATAAAAGACACAAGGCTCACTACATTGCACAACCCCTGGAGCATCTCAATCACAAAACTTCAGAACCCTATAAAAATCCATCTACCCACTCAGCTATTTTGTCAGCTGCCCCAGAAACATGCTGCTGTCACTGAATTTTCTGGAAACCAAATAAACAAAGACTTTTGTTTGCAGCCAACCTCCATTTTATTTCCAACCATTTTTTTTTCCTCCTGGCTTGGAACCAGATTGGATTTTTCTTCCAACAGTAGCAAAAGAGGTGTTTTTGCCATGAAATTGGAGCTGAGGCCATACACTTATTGAAAATCCTCTCTGAACATTGACAGTGTATGATAGTTCATAGACTGGGAGAAACATAGCAACAGATCAGCCAATGGGAGCTGATTAGTGAGTGAAACTGTTTTGGAGCCTGGTTGTGGCTTAGCTCTGTGGTCAGCTCTGAAACTGAAACTCCTCTGCTTGTGTTTTGATTGTATTTGCTACCATATTGGAAAAACCTGCTTTGGGTATTGTATACTTCATGTTATATTGTATATAAAGAAAGGTTATTGGATTCTTCTGAGTTCAGTTACTTGTGCATCTGAATGTGATTGCTGCTGCAAACTCTGACAAACCTTTCAGATTCATATTATTATTCTGTATTCCCTGCACAAATGGGGAACTGATGCCACTCCTTTGAAACAAAATTTATTTATATTTCAAGTAATGGTTCCCAAAAGTTACTACAAAAATCTGTAGTATGATTGCTGGACATGAGATCATCAAAGAAATATAGTATGTACTAGGGCTGGTTGGATAAACTGAGTGAAGTTCCATATTTGAAATCAGCTTCAAATAAGATACTAGCACTGATGATAATTACTTCATTTGGGTAATGAAATGTCTCCAGGAAAATAGCCAAGCTCAGAGACCATCAAGGATCTCTCATTTCAACCACGAGCTACAAATATTCTCCTTTATTGGTATGAAATAACACACTTTCTCTATTTCTTTACCTGTTCCACACTGCAGATGATGTTTGGGTTTATATGCATATATCTATCTAACTTCACATATATTCTCATTAGAGGCCTACACTTGATTTTGACTGATGTTGAAAAGCTAATTAGGATTAGACTAACCAAACAAAAGGCAAACCACTTCTATAGTGTTGGCAAAAAGGTTATATGGACAATATTATGAACTCATAGGAATCAAGCAGAATTTATACTTTGCAGTGTTTCACATATTCCCAGGGAAGGTTTCAAACAAAAGTGAGAATAGCTACAAGTCAATCATACTTATATCAGAGAGAGAGAGAGAGAGAGAGAGGAAATAATGGATGGAAACTAATCAAGGAGAGAAGCAACCTAGAACTAAGGAGAAATGTCCTAACAGTGAGGACAATAAATCAGTGGAATGGCTTTCAAAAGTTGTGGGTGCTCCTTCATTGAAGGCTTTTCAGATGAGACTGGATAGCCACTTGTAAAGAATGGTATAGGATCTCCTGCTTGGACTAGAAGACCTCCAAAGTCCATTCCAATTCTGTTATTCTGCTAAAAAACTAGCTTTGCCACATGTCTGAAAGCACCTTCCTCTCTCTTCCCCTTTAAGATAAAGGTTAAAGTTCCCACACACATGTGTACTAGTTGTTTCTGGCTCTAAGGGGCAGTGCTCATCTCCGTTTCTAAGCTGAAGAGCCAGTGCTATCCTAAGACATCTCCGTGGTCATGTGGCCAGCATGACTAAATGGCAAAGGTGCACAGAGTGCTGTTACCTTCCCACCAAAGTGGTCCCTATTTTTCTACTTGCATTTTTTACGTGCTTTCAAATTGCTCGGCTGGCAGAAGCTGGGCCAAGTAACAGAAGCTCACTCCATTATGCGGCGCTAGGGATTCGAACCTCTGAACTGCCATCCTTCTGATCAACAAACTCAGCGTCTTAGCCACTGAGCCACCACATCCCCCCTTTATTTTTATATAAAAGGCTGAAGTTTTTCAATCCTCGCTGTGCACAATAAATAATTGATTTATTGTGTCTATCTAATATTTCTGGGTTAACATGTTTAAGATTTCACTATTAATTCCTCTTCTTGGAACTTCTTGAATTAAACCTGTCCTTGGGTCACCAAATTAAAACAACAGAGTTGGTTCAGGTTCTCCAGAAACTTCACAGTAATTGAGTGAGATGGCTTGGACGTTGATGTGTATCAGTTCTACTTTAATCATTACCAGAAACTTACCTTTCTAGTATTTCTCTCTCTCTTCTTAAGGACCAATCATACCATTCACTCATATCAAACAAATCGTTCTTTTTCATTAGTAAAGAAAGGATTGTGTATCTGTAAATATGAGATTGAGAAATCTTTGGCAGAATTAGGAGGGTTACACAATTCTGTTGGCTGATTGCATTTTTAAAAGAAACTCTGGGTGGGGGAAGCAAGGGGAATACAATATAGGACACAGTGATCTGATCCTATTAAGATGCTTTCAATTTTTTTTCTCTCTTGTCAAACTTTCTCATTTGGTACTGCACCAATTTTGAGAAAATTAATTCCATCCACACATCCATCCATATTTAAGCCTGAAAGCTGGGGCTCATAGGCTCGTTTTCATTATTCAAACTTTCAGTGACTTGACAGTCTAGTAGTTAAAGCATCCAACTAGAAACCAGGAGACTGTGAATTCTAGTCTTTTCTTAGGCATGAAAGCTGGCTGGGTGACTTTGGGCCAGTCACTCCGTCTCAGGCCCAACTCACTTCAGAGGGTTGTTGTTGTAGTATGGAAAATAGGACTTTCTTCACCACCTTAACTACTACTACTATTATTACTTCTTCTTCTTCTTCTTCTTGCTGTTCCCTTTAGGGGTCGCCACAGCGAATCATTTTCATCTTCACCACCTTAAATTATTTGTAAAAATAACAAAGGTGGAATAAAACTTCTTTTAAAAGACAGAATGGAAATCTTTTAAAAATTGATGATGCACGCACTATTTATATTCCACTTTTCTCCAAGGGTTTCAACATTTTTAGATCTTGTACAGGGGGCTTAATCGCCATCCTGTACTTCATACTTCCGTCAACTTTCAAGTTAAATTGCCCTGAATTTAACTAACTAACATTGGTGGCTGAAAAAGAAAGTTAACTTGAATCTTACTTAGACATGTGAACTACGACTGTAGCCTTACCAGAAGGCCATATCTTCCTGCCTTCATCTTCTACAACATGGGAATACTAGCTATTCTTTTTTGAATGATTTTATAGATGCTGCTAAGATGACAATGGTTACAAAAAGCAAATGAATATTTAATAGGTACTGAATAAGGCACTATGTAATTGCTTGGTTTATCTAAAAGTCCTTCAAAGATTGATAATTTCAGCTCTGAGTGCACATGTATCTTATTTCTGTTACCAGTTACCTACTGTTAGCCCTTGGATCATAAAAATTATATGTAATCCATTATATGTAATCCTTGACTTACGACTACAATTAAGCCCAAAATGGTTGTTAAGCAAGACAGTTGTTAAGTGAGCTTTGCCCCCATTTTACACCTTTGCTTATCAAAGTTGTTAAGTGAATCATGCAATGGTTAAGTTAGTTGCACGGTTGTTCAGTGAATCTGGCTTCTCCATTGACTTTGGTCACAAAAGGTGATCACATGATCCCAGGACACTGAAACCGTCACAAATACAGGCAGTCTTTGACTTACAACACTTCATTTAGTGACCTTCTAAGTTACAGCAGTATTGAAAGAAGTGACTTACGACTGTTTTTCACACTTACGACCATTAGAGCATCCCCGCAGTCCTGTGATTAACATTTGGATGCTTGATCGCGGATTCATATTTATGACAGTTGCAATGTCCTGGGATCATGTGATCTCCTTTTGAGGTCTTTCTGGCAAATAAAGCCAATGGGGAAGCCAGATTCGCTTAACAAACCAGGCTACTAACTTAACTTGCAGCAATTCACTTAACAACTGTGGCAGGAAAGGTCGTAAAAGGGGGGGAAATTTCACTTAAACGTTTTGCTTAGCAACAGAAATGTTGGTCTCAAGTGTGGTCGTATGTTGAAGACTATATGCGTGTGCATCCAAATTTTGATCATAAGACCACGGGGATGCTGCCATAGTCATAAGTGTGAAAAAACAGCCGTAAGTCACATTTTCAATGCCATTGTGTTATGATCCAATGGTGGGGCTGTAAGCAACACCAGTGAAGTATGGAATCCCCTTTTATTGAATCAACCTTAAAGCGCTCCATGGCTTGGGATCCGGGTACTTACAGGACCGCCAGTTGCCACCGGCAGCCTCCAACCGACCGGTGCATTCCCATAGGGCAGGCCTCCTCAGGGTTCGGGACGTTGGGACGTTGTCGTCTGATAGCCCTGAGGGTCCAGGCCTTCTCTATGGTGGCGCTCTCCCTGTGGAATGAACTCCCCCCCAGAGATCTGAACCATTGTGGATCTCCGGGCCTTCCGACGCGCCCTAAAAACCCATTTATTCCAATAAGCCGGCCTGGCCTGACATGTGAGGGGTTTTTAAATTTTGGGATGTCAAATTTTTAACTTGAATTTTAAGTTTAATTTTAATGTTTTATCTAATTATCAGCCCTCATTTAATTACTTTTAATTGGTTTTATATTATTATATTGTATATGTGTGTTTTACTAGGCTTTGCACTGCCCTGAGTCCCTTGGGAGATGGGGCGGTATAGAATCCTGAAAGAATAAAGAAGAATAAAGAACCTTTCCCCAAAATCCCCATAACTCAGTGTAAGCCCAAGAGCAAGGCTCTAACATGTACACACACCTCAAGCAGTTCCTCAAAGCGAGAAGTGAGAGAGAGCAGCACAGTGCTGTGAACCAAAACAGTTCAGGACACTTGGTCATGTGCGTCGTTGTCACACAGAGAGTTTGCCAGGGCCATGGCACAAACTGGAGCCAAGCTGGGTCGCTGCAACCCGCACACGGCGAGGGGAAGCGAGGCGAGGCAGAGCAAGGAAGAACAAAAAGCGAGTCAGTTGTAACAGGAAGGCTTCATGGCAAGCGTTGTTGGCAAGTACCACACTTGTTCCCTACAAAAAAAGCCTCCCCTCAGCATCTCCTTAAATCCTATTCTCCAGGTGAGCCATGGGAAGAGGGGTAGGATGCCCTCCTCCCAAGTAGTCTGGTCACCCTGCATTGACTCTACCTCCTCTCCATTTTCTGAACTCGGGGATCAGGCAATGGAGGTAGTTGCTCATCTCCAGAGCTCCAATGCTCCTCAGCTTTGCTGCCTGCCCTTTCCATCCCCCTTCCCATAGTCCCCCAGGGCTGCAATTTCAGTTCCTTTTTATTTGTTCCATAGTCCCCCTCATCCATAGTCACTTCCTTTCTGGTGATCCTTTTGAGGCCCGAGGGATATGGGACTACCTCGTCCTTCTCCTCCAGTCATTCCTCCTGAGCCAGAGAGTCTATGCCTTCTTCCTCCATCGGCCTCCATCTCCATCACCTCCTCCTCCTTGTAACTGGGGTCTGACAGGGCTATGACACATTGTAACTTTGAACACTCATTTACAATTGATTGTAAATCAAGGGCTATCTATATTCATATTCTAGAAACAGCAGTGTTCATGGTTCAAAGGAAGCGACATGATACGGTAGTATTTTGATAATTAAAGTAAGGCAAACTACAGTTGACTTTAATCACAGATGGAGCAGTTATTTGTTTTTCTTTCTTTCTTTGAATAAATGGTAAAATGCGAAGCTGCCTACAGGTTAATTGTTAGCTAATATGGTTTGCATAAGGAAATCCATGCTGCATTTATATGCAAATGACACTCGCAAAATGGACTTCTAGGTTCACAGTACAGAAGGAAAAAAAGGAAAGGTTGAAGCTCCTTTGCTTAGATCCATTTTCGACTGACGCCCCCAGGGCTGCAATTTCAGTTCCTTCTTATTTGTTCCACCTCAATGGAATGTTACAGAGAAATTATCTGCATCTGTCTGTATCATCAGCTGGATAACTCCCCAAAACCCAACCAGAACAAGACTAATTTTTACAGGAGGGGAAAAAGGAGCTAGCAAAGGGAATGCCAAGTTAAAAAGAAAAAAAAATGACCTAAAGCTAAATGAGGACAGATGCACTGGAGGTGTGGGGAATCCAGAAAATCTTCCCTATGGGAAAGGCATTTGGGCAGTGGCTCAGAAGACTACCAACTGCTTCTTCTTATATCCACTTGCTCCAGGTGCAGCTTACCCTGTGTTTCCCATATCAACATGCACACAAACATACACAGCTGTGGGGAGAGCCAAAATATACACCCAGAGAAGCAATAATTATGCATTCCTTTCATTACTTCCTTGGAAGAAAGTGCATATAGCAATAGCACCTAGACATATATACCGTCAAAGTTTGCAGCAGCAATTGCATTCGGAAGCACACACAAATAAATGAACTCAGCAGGATCCAATAACTTCTCTTTATATATAATATAACATGAAGTAAGTATGCAATACCAAAAGAAGCAGTTTCCAACGTGGTAGCAAACACAAGCAGAGGAAAGGAGTTTCAGTTTCAGATCTCACAGCTCAGCACAGACTAGTTTCAGCTTCTTGAGCTGCAGAGCTAAGCCACGCCCAGGCTCCAAAAGTGTTTAAGTCACCAATCAGCTCCCATTGGTTGATCTGTTGCTATGTCTCTCCCAGTCTATGAACTATCCTACACTGACATATACCATTTCACTTTGTTTTATAGCCCTCCCTAAGTACTTTACAGAATCAGCCTATTGGCCCCCACAACAATCTGTGTCCTCATTTTACCAGTCTCAGAAAGAATGGAAGGCTGAGTCAACCTTGAGCCTGTGAGAATCAAACTACTGATAGTCAGCAGAATTAGCCTGCAATACTGCATTCCAACCACTGCACCACCACATCTCTTTTATTTATCCACGTATGGCCACAAGGGAACCCAGAATTTCTGTTGCTAGGCAAGACAGCTGTTAAGTGACTTTTGCCCCATTTTACAATCTGTCTTGCCACCGTTGTTCAATGAATCAATGCTGTTGTTAAGTCAGCAACATGGTTGTCACATGAGTCTGGCTTCTCCTTTGATTTTGCTTGTCAGAAGGTCACACAAGGTATGACCCCAACTGTCATAAATAGGAACCAGTTGCCAAGTGTCTGAATTTTAATTAAGTGTTAAAAATGTTAAGTGTGAAAAAAATCATAAATTGCTTCTTTTTCAGAGATGTTGCATCTTTGAATGGTTACTAAATGAATGGCTGTAGTGTAAGTTAAGGAATACCTGTATATGGCTGTGGCTGGAAAGAGCTGGAGTAAAAAGCAGTAATGATCACAGCAACACAAGAACAGGCACTAAGCATCAGATCCATAAAAAACCCAAAAGTCTATCATGCTAGACAAGATCTGAGGTACAGCCTATACAAAGAGACTTCAGAGACAGTCCAGCATTTAGTTACTGGGTATTAGAATAGAATAGACTAGAATAGTATAGAATAGTATAGTATAGTATAGGATAGGATAGGATAGGATAGGATAATCTTTATTGTATTCTTTATTACTTTAAATTTCATATTAGCTTCAATTGGGTCTGTGGAGTTTTTTCATATTTAACATAAGTGGTTCTGCCATATTTTGCAACAAAGGTTTTAGCAAAGATTTTAGGGATTTACAAATTTTATTGGTTTATCAAAATATAAAATTCAAAGCAGACAAAGAAAAATAAAGATAATGGGGGGAAGAGATGGAAAAAGGGAAAGAGAAAAAAGAGAGGGAAAGAAAAAAAGACATTGACTTTTCTGACTCCTTTTGTTGCAGTAGAATACGGTAGTAGCCCAAAACCTCAGCATTTTACTTTTGCATTGTTGGAAGAAATTCCATCTGGGTTCAGTTCCAAGTGGGGAGAAAAACACTGGAAACATGGAGGCTGATTGGAAAGATGGTTTAATGGTGAACAGGACCCCGTGGGTTTGAAGTCCTGGGTAGCTGACCACATGGAGCGGAGAGAGATATGTTTATACCCTCTCTTGGGCTTGGAACTTGAGCTTCCTGTTCCTGTGGCAAGGGCATGTATTCTATTTGGCTGTCCGACTCCCAGGGTGATTATGCAATCATAGCCAAGGTTGTCTATGTCCTAGGCTTGATTGAATCTTGCTGGGTGATGCAATGAAGGGCAATTCCTATTGTGGCTGAATTATGCCTTGAAAGATAATCCCATTATCCTGGAGCTGAAGTCTTTTGGTTTTTTTAGATAGAGTGGCCCAGTTTTGTCTTGTAGATAAGCTGGCACCAAAATATCTGCTGTGGAGCAGGAAGCTGGGGCTGAGTTTGTTTCCTTTAGATTTTTATTTCTCTTTTAGGGGAAATATTCTGCCTTTTTAATATTTCCTAGAGTATTTTATTCTTGTAGGAGAGGGGTGAGTGCTAACTTCCTACAGTATGATAATATATACCCTAGCCTTTTCTATAACATCAAACTGATTGAGTTGGCAGAACCCAAAGTCAAAATTTCATATACCATATATTTTTCCTGCCAGCACAAAACCGTTTCCAAGAAGAAACAAAATTTTGTTGGGTTCTAGGGCGTAACAAAAGTTGTCCCTACGCCTTTGGAAAATTAGCCACGGTTTAAGAAGGCAAATAGGAGCTGCTGTGTTGTAAGAAAAAGGACTGACTTGTCCTGAGCGAAAAATTCCTTCGTAAGCAGAGGAGCAACAGGCTCTCCTTAAATCGAGCCTGGTGATCTGGAAGCAGCAGCCCCAGAGTCAGCTGAAAAGACTGAGCCCAAAGAGGAAGTCCTTGTGGTCAGACAGCCAATATGGTCAGGCTGGAAAACCTCTCTCTAGTTTCCTGTGGTCAGTCAAAATTGCAAAAGCTCGCAGAGCCTTCAGTAAACTTGGTCTCAAAGATTTCTTAGAATTTGCTGGGCAGCAGGCAGGCAGTTTGAACATGTCCCGTGAGTCAGACCAGGATCATCTCAGTTCCATAAGCACATTGATGATGATGATGATGATGATGATGAT
>JAEANM010022740.1:0-11534 GCA_017656035.1 Myanophis thanlyinensis
ATTGGCTGTAAACCGCCCCGAGTCCTTCGGGAGATGGGGCGGTATATAAATTAAATTAATAAATAATAAATAAATAAAATAGTCTGCAGTGTTAGAATTATTTTAAGTTATAATAGGATACATTACATGTTCAGTAACGTAAGTGCTAATCAGTTCTGTTGAATGGCAGAAGCCATAATTAAATTACATATTTAGAAAAAGGAAATTACTCATCAACATGACAGTGCTGCCCCCATCAGTTTTACAATTTGTTACCCTTATAGCTTAACAAATTTAGATTAAATTTGATCAATCATATAGTTGAGGTTTTCATACAACTGTTTTAGAAGTATAGTGCCATAGAACTTAGATGTTGCTGTAAATTTTCTGTTTTACTGTAGATCAGAAATGGAATGAGATAAATATTACATTACATTACGGAATTTTACATTAACGGAATTCATTTTTGTACAATTTATTGAAAGAACCTCCAGAGAAGAGAACGCTATTTGCTATTGTAATTTATGAATGTCCAATTTTAAATTCTTATGAATGTACAATATGTAATTATATTTAATAGAACACAACAAAATCAAGACTGCAATTCTAAGAAATGGTTAAGGCACCGAAACTGGGAGATCATAAGTTCTAGTGTCAGTTTCGTTATGAAAACTAACTGGGTGACTTTAAGCCAGTTGCCTCTCTGAGTCCGACTCAATTTCTCGATTGTTGTTGAGAAAGGAGGAGGAAGGTATGCTGGATATGTTCGCTGCCTTGACTTTTTTTGTCAAAGTAGTAATAAAGACAGAATACAGATACTGTAAAAAAAATTAATCAGAGATTAACCTTATAGAATTCAATACTTACATCCAAACAAGTATATATGCCATACTTTATATGGGATTACTAAATATGTATAATTATAAACTATAATACAAACAATATATAATAATTACTTAAATCCTTTGGAAATTAATTGAAATGTGCTGGATTATATGGAATAAACATGCATGACAGTTAAATGAAAGGATACATTTATGTGAATTTATATGGTTTGCTCTTTCAAAACAGATTTCATGATGAAGGCTATCAAGATGGTTATGCTGAAGGGGCCCATGCTGGTATTGTGGAAGGAAGGCAATATGGAATACAGCAGGGTGCCAGAATTGGCTCAGAAGTATGTTTTAAAAACTAAAATTAGGTTTTTTTTTATTAAAATAAGTATTTTTGTCAGTTTGTATTAAATGTACATTAATCTCTAAGTGGACTTTGTAGTTTTTTTTAGCTCTAACTATAAACGTATGAGAAATAATGTTAGTAGGTTTAAAACAAAACAAAATAATCACTTCTCAAATTTACAGATAGGCTCATATCTTGGCTTTGCATTGACGTGGCAACAGTTGCTTCAGAAAACTTCACATGAAAAATGCAGGTAAATTTTGGGGGAAGGGAACATCAAAATTCTGCATCCTGAATATTGGAACAGCATGTGCGCGAGACTGCATGCGACTCCTGCACAATTACGCATGCGTATGACACCCGTGACTGTGCATAAGACTGCAGATTGCGCATGTGCAAAAGACACACGCAAATTGCGTACTGGCAGAAGGCATCCATGTGCAAATTGCACACCTGTGGAAGCTGTGCATGCACACGCTCATGTTTGGCACTTGGTGCCAAAAAGGTTTGCCACCACTAATCTGGACAATCCATTTCCTCCAAATAATCCATTCCTTAGCTGCAGACTGTCTATCTTTTGAGCAGTTGTCCCCAAGAAGGGAAGATTGGAGACTGATAAATAGTTATTGAAAACCATCCATTGGTCCATGGATGGCCTCTTGAGAAGGGGACACGCTGCTGCCTCTTTCAAGGCTGGGACAAACATCATCCCCTTCATCAAGAAGATTGATGATATTGCGTTGACCCAAATCTGAATCATTTTCCTTGCTGCTTTCATAACCTAGGACCATAGTGGTGAACCTATGGAACGTGTGCCAGAAATTGCACGCTAAACCATCCTGCGAGCCAAGCACAGTCCAACTGGCTCCTCATCTTGTTCTTGCGCACCGGCCAGCTGGCTTTCAGTGTGCGGGAGTGGCGAAATCCAGAAACACAACATCCCAACACAGACACGTGCTCTGAGAGCCAAACATCCAGTTTCTGGTGTGTGCATGTGCGCCAGCCAGCTGTTTGTTGCGCATGCATGCACGCCAGGAACCAGAAGCCTGGACAACCGGCTCTCAGAGCACGCATGCATGCTGGGACACTGTGCTTCCGGGGTTCAGCGCTCCCGCGTGGCAAAAACCAGCTAGCTGGTGCACAAGAATGAGATGAGCCAGGTGGCTGGTGCACATTAGTGCGTAAGAATGGGATGAGGAGCCAGTGGGGCTATGCATATTTTGTGGGATGGTTTGGCATGCCGTTCTGGCATGAAGGCAGGCAACGATGTAAAACATTTGCCACCATTGACCTAAGAGATTATTGGGTACAGGAAATAAGTGGCCAAGTTGATACCATAATAGAGAGAGCCCTGTTTATTTTCTCAGGATTCACCATCTCAAACTCATCAAATTATTTTATTAATCAATAGTTTTGACTTTCTGAGTTATGCATCTTTTGAGTGTGATGTTAGAATGGACAGAAGTAGTAAAACATATTAAAACAGGGCGGTATATAGATGGACTTTGAAAATTACAATATGTGACATTAAATCATTTTTGTTTCAGTAAAAAGATAAAAGTCCTGGAGCAGTTAATAGAGATGATTCAAAACTTTCCTTTGGAAGATCCAGTAAATGACAAACTTCAAGATGACTTGGAGAAAATTAGGGGACGATTTAAACAAGTATGTGCCCAATTTCATTGTTGGAATACAAACTGTTATTATGTGTTCAAAATGAATAATTATTGGAATGGAACATTACAGAACAGAGGAAGGTGATATTTAATATTTAAAATATTAACATTTTAAAATTTCTTTTCCTTTTAGATTTGTTCATTATTGCACATTCCATCTGATTTAAGACTTGGTTCTGAGAGAATTTCATTTTCATTTTGAAAGCAACATAAAAAGAAAATTGCGGTTGGATATAAAAAATGGTTACATCTCACACAGAGTGATCATCTTTTCTTTTATATCCGCTGAGCAGAAAACTACAAAGATAAAGCATTTTATTGTACTTGAATTGTATCACTGTGTCGTTTCAATTTGCACATTCAAGCTCAATGGTGACTTCAGCCTGTTGATTTAGATACTGTTCCAGAAATTAATGTTACACATTATTAGAGAAGAAAATTGGTCTGTGGAACATCAGCTAAATAGTATTTGTTTTTCTTTAATTGTGTCCGATTCTTGGAGACAGGCTAGAAAAATCCCTGCAATTTTCTTGGCAAGAATTTTTCAGAAGTGATTTGCCCTTGCCTATTTTCTAAGGCTGACAAAAGTGGCTGGCTCAAGGTCATCCAACTGGCTTTATGCCCAAAATTGGACTAGATCTCATAGTCTTCTGGTTTTTAACCTGAAATCTTAATCTTTATACCAATCTGACTCATTAACAACCTATTGCTACTGTTTATGTTGAAAAGGTGATTACAAATACAATTGGGACTGGAAGTTCTGTCACTAAGATATGTGTTTTTTAAATGATAAAGACCTGATTTTATGATCTTTTTTGCTGCAGCCAATATGTAGTTAAATGAATCCAACTTTCCCCATTGACTTTGCTTGTGGGAAGTTGACTGGAAAGATTGCAAATCACAATCATGTGACCTGCAGTTACATGCTGGTTGCCAAACACCCTAATTTGGATCACATGACGTGCTGCAATGGTCGTGTATCACTTTTTTTCAGTGCTGTGGTAACTACAGACAGTCACCATACTGTAGGAAATGAGTAAAATACATGTTTTACTATATTAGTGCAAAAACCACAAAAATTTGAAACATGTCAGTGTATCTGTAGTTTTATAAGTGTATCTCAGATGGGATATGTGCTTTATTTGTAAATTAATTTTGGAGGCTCCCAACTAAACTGATTTTTCTGTCAGTAGGTTTCTTTTTAGAAACAATAGTAATCACCATTATTATGAAAGTGCTAAGATATATTTTGAAAATAAACTTTATTTGGAAGAAACACAGATGAGGACCTATAGAGACTTTTGTAGCTTGCAGAAAATGCCTTCAAAGGCCAATTTGGTACTCTTGCTGCACATTTTACAAATAATTTTAATAGACAATTAAAGTCATTTGGCTTGTGAGCATATTCTATTACGTCTGTTTCCCTCTTATTATTTTCTTACCCTTTGGCAGTTTATAGGAAATAAGTGGCAATCTTAACTCTGCCAGTCTAAACACAGGCTGTTGTATGAGTTCTTTCCTTTTATGCCATCATTTGAAATTGCACAAGGAATAGCATATTTATGTACAGTATTTATTCATTTATTTTTAAGGCATGCTTACCGCATCTCAGGCCAAGGTCTTCCAGGGATGCCATACGAGAATAATAAACTACAATAATGCAGTCAATGCAGTAGTCAAGTAATAAGAGTTCCAATGCAGCTAAAAGCTCTTTTGACTGTCACTTAATGAAAGGGAGCAGGGTTAAAATTTTGTTTTGAGGTGACAGCATTTTTCTTCTTGCTTTGAAGTCCAAAAATTTAAGCCCCTGTCTTCAATATGCTGTATTTGCTTTTTTAAATAAAAAATTTAGTGTATTTATCTTTGCTTGAGAACAACACTATAGTAACTAAATCATGGGAAATACAAGATTTCCATTCCTTATACTGCATTGCTGTGCTGGTTGTATTTGCTGCTTTGGGCTGAGAAAGATCAGGAGAAAACTGCATTGCATTAAAATTTTACTAGATTCCTTCATATTGTACCTGTATGAATAAAATCAACTTTAAATTATTGAGATGCTAGAAACCACTGATTAGGGCCACCTAGTGGGAAAAATAATACCAGCTTTCAAATTTAAAATGCCCATGTTTTTGTTAGAAATGGCAAAAAATTTAACCAAATTGGTTTTAAGAAGAAAACTTTTGTTTTAAAAAATGGAAGTGTAACAACTGAGACAGTATTTGCTGAAACAGCTAAATGTTCTTCATTTATATATTCAGTGGTAAATCTGACACTTTACCCATAATTTATATTCATAATTGTACTCTTAGTATTGTCTGTTATATTGATTATAAGGTTGGCCAAATTTACCACCTGTTATGTGTTATATTCTTATATTTATACTAAAATATTTTCTCCAAATGATTCTTGTTGTAATTCAGTCTGTTATTTAAAGTGGCCATCTGTGAAAGTGCTGTGTTTTAATCCACTTATTGATAATGGTTTTACTTCAAGGAAAAAGAAAATTAGTTAAAACACTAATATGGAAGCATAAAAGAAAATTAATCCTGTGAAAACCCTGAATCATAATATACCTGTGTAAGTGGAGTCTGGAAAAGCAGTTGATAATATTGTTGGTTTGCAATCAGAATGTGTACTTTTCAAGAGTTCCTTTTAATTTTCCAGAAACACTTTTTAAAAATACAAGGAGGAAGCAAAAGATAAAAGAGTATTCTGTGCAAATAATTCTTTGTTCAAATATTATGGTAAGAGAAGTTAGTGACACTAGAACAAATGTCATTTTGAAGTTGTCAATTTTTAGAATATGACTTTTTATACATCAGCACTGTTACTAGTCAAATTATAACACATAATCCAGGTTTCTGAGGTTAGTGACTTAGGTTTTTACGTCAAATTATGTACTATTAAATATCAAAACCTAATTACTTTTTTTTAAAAAAAGCCTACTTAAAAAAAGTTTTTAAAAACTTACGTTCAATGTACCTCATTTTGGTGGCAAGGAGAAAAATTAGTAACAAATCACCTGCAAAAATTGCTTAGAAAAGGCATTGTTGGTTGCCTTATATGAGCTTGATTTACACAACAGATTAATCTCAGTTTGAAAGGTTTCTGAAACCTAAGATCCATAAATGCTTTTATATCTACCCCATTGTTCATGCTACCAAATTAAATATACACTATGCCAAGTGCAAAATGTCTTTCCTGGCGGCACTTTTAAGGTAAAGATTTAATTATATCAAAGACTCTACAGAGAGTAACACAACCCAGATCATTAACATGTATAAGAAATTAGCCCCTTGCAAGAATTTGCAATGATGTTTGACACAGACAAAAATGACCCTTCCGCTTTGATCCTAAGTAGTGTACTGCCTTTTGTTTTCCTATCTACCATGCAGTATGTTCAGCCAGATAGCTGTTTGAATGGATTTGGGAGAATTGTTTGCATATTTATTGAGATTTAGAATAAAATCTTTTTTAAAAACCTAACTGTGATGCTTTGTTTGACTTCGTGTAGCACAACTAGTTTTTGCATTGAGTTTATGGCGTTCCTTTCTGCCCAACACCTGAAGCCTTTGAAACAGATTAACAAAATATTTACAAAAGACACTGAAAATAGTCACATGCAATGAATATATAGATAGTATGTGAAAAATACAAAACATTTCATTGAACAGTAGGCATTCAAACATTTTTTAAACTGTAGAAAAGCCACTCAAAAAGTAATGTTTCCGTTTAGCCTATATTATCCTGAAGAAAGCATTCCATAAACAGGCCTTATCAGGACAGGGATAAGGAGATAAGGGAGGAGTTTTTGCTTAATATTTTCTAGCTGGCTACCAAAGGCTTTAATGTCAGGACCAAAATATCAATGTGGACTTGTAAGTTGATTGACTGCTGTCAAAGGACTGACAGAATGGTCATATAACTTACGGTAATTCTAGTTCATAAACATGCAGTTTTATTTGAATTAAGTTTCCAGATTATCTTTTCATACATATCTCATGGCTGCAAAGGAAAGGTTACTGATAGATCTTTGATATAGGTCTCAAAAGAGAGACTATTGGTAAATCAATCTGTTGATACAGTTCATTTTTTCTATTCTATGTCCTTATGATCTGTTAGACTGCAGTTCCCATACGTATTGGAGCAGAAGTCCCATTATCAGTATGGCTATTGATATTAAAGGAATATAAGAACCCCAGGAACATTGTGGTGGGATTAATTTTCAAATTTTTCTTTCTGTACATAGTGTCACATCTTTTCTGCCCCAACCCATCTAACAAGATGGAAGAGGGAGAAATTAATTTTATTTATAAAATTTTATTGCATCCAGCATAGAAATCATTTCCACTATTGTATGATTCATCTTGTGCTTTTCCCGCACCTTCTGTAATTTGTTTAAACTGGGGGTCTTAACTGTACATGACATTCCAGCAGGAGTCAGGAGTGGTCAGATTCAGACCCTGAATCTGTATGGACTATGCTTCTGGCAATGTTCTTTTTTATTAATTTCCTCCTGAATTTGCCTTTCTCTCAGCAATTGCAATCTAGATAGTTTTCATTGTGCTATCAATTATAATCCCAAACTCTTTCTTATCAATGAATTTTTGGGACTTAGTAATTCAAACTACTCTCTCATCCTGATGGCATTCCAGAAGCTCTTAAAGAATTTATTTATTTATTTATTTTTCAAAATTTATATGCCGCGCCCTCTCCCAAGGGACTCGGGGCGGTGCACAGCACAGCCAGATAAAAAATACAGATGTAACAATTAAAATCTAATTAAAATTAATTAGATAAAGGCTGATTAAGAATTATAATTAGACAATTAAAAATTGACGTTTATAAAACCAAATTAAAATGCAAGAAATTTAAAGTTAAGATTTAAAATTTAAAGTCAACAATTAAAATTTAACCCCAAAAATTAAGGTGTTAGGCCAGACCAGCTAGCTGGAAAATGTCCCAGGCTTTGCAATAGGTTGGATGGAATTCCTGGGTTAGATGCATTTGTCATACATTTTGATATTAATATTCCAGAATATGCCCTTTCGTTCATTTCTCTTTGTGTCTTTTGCATTTATCTTGATGTATTTGGTTTTTTTTTATATTGTGAACTGCCCGGAGTTGGTCCATATTTGGCCAGTGTCAAAATTGAATTCATTCATTCGTTAAATAGCAATCTTTAGCAAACCCAGCCACCTTCATTGTTTATCTCAATGCAGATAATTTATGAATACTAGAAGTTTAAAAAAATCATTAATCCCAGCAATGCCCTGATCCTTCAGTTTGCAAAAATTGACTACTCACCCACCCAGTCTTTGTAATTAAATTAGCTTTATAACTAATTTTCTTCTCAAACCCCATGACTTCTAAGTCTACTCTTGAGTCTCATAAGTAGCTTGGTGAAAAGCCCCTTGTAAATCCAATACAATTGATCGTGTAGATAATTTGTGTCCATGTATTGTTTGGTGATATTCTCATGGAAGTTTGTGAGACTGATCATTATCTATGAAAGATATAATTTCCTATTGATTCTTTTTTTTAATTTTGGGTATGTATCTTGTTAAGGCAACAGTCTAGATTAGAATCCAGGAAATTGTAACTCCTAGTTCTATGTTAAGCATGAGAGTGGCTTGGAGAACTGGGCCAATCACTATCTCAACCCAACTCTCAGAGTTATTGTGGGGAAAATAGGAGGAGGAAAGAGTATTATATATGTTAGCTGCCTTGAATTATTTATAAAAATAATATAGGCAGGATAAAAAAAATTAAACCCTTGTTTCATCTGTTCCCTGTGCTTTAAATATAAGCCTGTTTTAATGTCTCTGGGAAACAATAGCTAGAATCATTGTCCTCACCAGACCAAATATTCTCTTCCCA
The DNA here is from genome assembly GCA_017656035.1 of Myanophis thanlyinensis. Lineage (NCBI taxonomy): Eukaryota > Metazoa > Chordata > Lepidosauria > Squamata > Homalopsidae > Myanophis > Myanophis thanlyinensis. The sequence continues at coordinate 8,718 of JAEANM010022740.1, forward strand.
ACAGTGAAACAGAATTTTGATTTATTTCATAATGATTCTCAATCAAGGAACACCAAATGAAATAATGATAGTTGCATTGGGTCTTCCTGTTTTTAAGAATATTAATGAATGATACTTAGGAATTTATTCTTTTAATAGTTCTACAGAATGGGAAAATTAACTGGCTTTTCCTTGCATTTGAAACATGTATACTTTTTAGAAATATATGGAAGATAAATGAAGTTTATAATTCAGGAACTGGGGACTAATCAATATTTCACGGAATCTTTTTTGAATGTGAATCAGCAGGTCTTTAATTTTTTTAGTTGGTGCTATTGTTCCAATAGCAAGCTTTACTTCTATTGTCCAGTGTTTGTCCAGCTCACGTTTACTGGACTGTGGGAACGGATTAGGGTTTCATGGTTTCTTCCCCCTTCTTGCATAAATGCTTGATCAAAGACATTCCTTGGATGACAAAACACTGTATACTGTGTCACACAGTCCTGACCAGACTGCATGAACGGTAGCTTAAAAACACATGCCCACATTGTTCTCTAACAAGCTATTTCTTTTTTCTTTTTCAAAAAAAGGACAACAAATTTAGATTTAGGTACACTTAAAAGAATGTGCTATTTTATAGGCATACATCTATGTCTCTCTTATCTGTCTTCTGATCAATATGATTATTGTTTCTACAAATGCAACTCCACACAGTAAAATCAAAATAGAAATAGTGAATGATGATTAATATATTTAGTCATGTATTAAATTTGACTGTCATTTTTTTTACCCTGATTTCATTTCAATGATTCTGAAGCAGCTTGCAGAATGTAGCATTTAAATGCAAAATATTTACATGTGTCTGGTTGGAAAAGGAGTGAAGAAAAAATGCTGGAATGCAAATTGGAAGTGTTAAAATCCCTCTCTGGTGTTTTGGTGTTATTACTATCCTTGCAGCCTATAGGAAATGTGGAGAAAGTTGCCTGTCTGATGCCTAGGAAGATTTCTGCTGACTTTCATTGGATGTAATTGTTGTTAAAAGCATTTCCTCCCAGTCAGTGGTGAAATTCAGCCGGATCGCATCACATCCACCGAACCGGTAGTAGAGATTTGAAATTGGACCCAAGCACCTGCCCCAGCCCTTATCCTTCCTTATACAAGCTTTGTTTTTTTTCTTACTTACCTGAATCAGCTGTTTGGAGCACCTGTGGAGCCTTCCTGATGATCCCGGCTGCTTCTGGTGCTTCTAAAAGCAGTTTAAAGAGCAGCGTTGCAGTGCGTTTGGTGCGCATGCGCGCGCACCGAACCAGTAGCAAAACCGATCAGATTCCATCCCTGCTCCCAGTTTTCTGCCCTATGATTGTTAGACTAGTGCTGTCATTGTTTCCAAAATCTTGAGCGCCATTTCACCAGGATTGTCTATCAGTAACACTTTGAATTATAAGCACGTTTGTGTCATTGGTTATAGTACCTATCCATCTTGTTTTCTCTTGGGCTGTTTAATTTTTACCCCCAGACATCAGTGTCTTCTTTAATGACTATAGTCTTTGCATTAGGAGTCCAACACAGGTAAAGCTTTCTTACTAATGACTGTTGAACTATAGCTCATAATTCTTAGACTGACCGTTGTTATGCTGGCTGGAAACTTTGAAAGTATAATCCAAACCATTAGGATGGACCTATAAAAATAAAGGCGATCTAGGAAGAGGAGCTTTTTCCTTGAGTAGGGCTAGTTGGAATTTCTTGGAAAGTTCCTGTGACATGGAATAAATAAGTTTTGTGTGCAGTTTCAAAAGATTTTCCTAGTTATAAAAATTGCTAAGGAAAGAAATATAGAAAATGACCCATCCCTAAGGATAATAATTATGTTAATGGTGCTGTTCCGCTGATAGTAAGTAGAGATGTGTAATTTGAAACAGTTTTAAGTCTGAATGTGTTTTGACTTTACTAAAAATGTTTTAATGCTGTTCCAATCATTCTCCATGTGTTTCAATTCAAGTTCCAAACGAGTATTTTGAAGTTGAAACTGAGCTACCCAAGCTGGGATGGATTGTACTCTGCCATTCATTTGTCAGTTTTGCAGTGGGCATTAGGCTTAGGCACATTAAGGATGCAAGATGATTACACACATAGGAAGTCTATTATCTTCCTTCTGAATATGTGGGAATGTTTTAAATTGAACACAGGAAAGGCTGAACAGATTTATACAAATATTTGTGTTCTTTACATTTGATTTAAATGCAAATGATTTGGTTTCAGATTGGTCAGACAATATATGTAGTGAAATGTATAGATCAAATACTGATTGCAAATATGGAGTATCATTTGGTTTCTATTATTTTAGTCACAATTTCAAACTGTATTTTCAGGGCAGATATAGATAGCTGGACTTTTAAAAGTTAACTAGGCCATAAGCTACTATCCCAGAGCAGAGGTACTAGAATGTATGAGTCTAGAAACATTTCTTGGTCCCCATTTTTAATCAGTGACAGTGCTGCTTCTATTCCTTCATCTCTAGTAACTTCTTCCTCCTGCTTTTCTCTACAGATATTAGTCTGGGTGAGTGAGCAGGTGAAATAAAGTATCTGTTGCTGGTACTAGGTCTGCAGCTGGTATCAGTAACAGGGAAAGTGTGGTATAGGTACTTCCATACAGCAACCCATGTTAGAAATAGCATAACAAAATTGGAAGGGACCTTGGAGGTCTTCTAGTCCAACTCCCTATTTAGGTAAGAAACCATACACCATTTCAGACAAATGGTTATCCAATCTCTTCTTAAAGACCTCTAGTGTGGGAGCATTCACAACTTCTGAAGGAAAGTTGTTCCAATTAATTTTT
>JAEANM010022741.1:0-11533 GCA_017656035.1 Myanophis thanlyinensis
GCCATGGAGCGCTTTAAAGATGAGAACCAACACCTTGAATTGCACCCGGAAGGCCACAGGTAGCCAGTGCAGCTCGCACAGGAGAGGTTTTACGTGGGAGCTCCTAGGAGCTCCCATAATTACCTTTGCGGCCGCATTCTGGACCAACTGCAGCCTCCGGATGCTCTTCAAGGGGAGCCCCATGTAGAGAGCTTTGGCATAATCCAGATGGGAGGTCACAAGGGCAGAAGTGATTGTGCGAAGAGCACCCCAATCCAGAAAGGGCCACAACTGGGCAATCCTACGGACCTGATAAAAGCCCCCCCCTGGAGACGGCCACGATATCATCTTCCAATGACAGCCGTACATCCAGGAGGACCGCCAGATTGCGAGCCCCCTCCGTGGGGTACAGAATCTCCCCCCCACAGCCAGCGATAACTCAAGCTGGCTGAATCTGGGTGCAGGAAACCACAGCCACTCGGTCTTGTCCGGGTTGAGCTGAAGCCTGTTAAGACCCATCCAGCTCCACACAGCCTCCAGGCAATGGCTCATCACTTCAACGGCTTCATTGGGGTGGCCCGGGGTGGAAATATACAGCTGTGTGTCAAATTTAAAAATGCATTTAAACAAAACCCCATTCCATTAAAAATTGGTTAAATATAATTTAAAATTCAGTTAAAATTAAATTAAGATCAACCCTAACATATCAGGCCAGGTCAGCTCATTGAAATAAATGGGTTTTCAGGGCACGTCGGAAAGCCTGGAGATCCATAATAGTGCAGATCTCCAGGGGAAGCTCGTTCCACAGGGAGGGGGCCACCACAGAGAAGGCCCGAACCCTCGGGGTTGTCAGACGACATCTTCCTGATGATGGAACCCCGAGGAGGCCAACCCTGTGGGAACACACTGGTCGGCTGGAGGTTGACGGTGGCAACAGGTGGTCCCGTAAGTACCTGGATCCCAAGCCATGGAGCGCTTTAAAGGTAAGCACCAACACCATGAATTACACCCGGAAGGCCACAGGAAGCCAGTGCAGCTCACGCAAGAAAGAGCTCCCATAATTACCCGCACGGCTGCATTCTGGACCAACTGCAGGCTCCGGATGCTCTTCAAGGGGAGCCCATGTAGAGAGCATTGGCGTAATCCAGACAGGAGGTCACAAGGGCAGAAGTGACTGTGCGAAGAGCGCCCCGATCCAGAAAGGGCCACAACTGATGAACAATTGATGAAGACATATTGATGAAAACTCATCCCAAAGCCACGGATGATCTCCCCCAGCAGCTTCATATAGATGTTGAACAGGAGGGGTGAGAGCTCCAACCCATGAGGCACCCCACATATTAGGGGCTTCGGGGTCGATCTCTGCCCCCCTGCCAACACAAATTGCAAGGGGCTGGAGAGGAAGGAGGAGAACCACCATAACACGGTGCCTCCAACTCCTAACCCCTCCAGCCGCTGCAACAGGATACCGTGGTCGACAGTATCGAAAGCCGCTGAGAGATCTAATAGGACCAGGACAGAGAAGCATCCCCTGTCCCATGCCCTCCAGAGATCATCAACTTCTTTCGGCTGTTCCCGTTAGGAGTCACCACAGCAAATCAATTGTCTCCACCCAACTTTATCCTCAGCATCCTCCATTGTCACCCCAATCGCCTTCATGTCCTCTTTTAGCATATCCCTATATCTCCCACAATCATAGTCAAACATGAGTTTAATTAATAGGGTTACTCCCACAAACAGAATGCATGGGATCACAACCTAAACACGTAAACTTATAATCACTGAGACAGAATCAAAGATCTTAGAACCAGCTAGCTTTCTATGTCTTCAAACAGTAACACAATTTAAATTGCTCTGACAACTTGAATAAATTAATTTCTTCCCACTCCTTGCTTGCTATTCAGTTCTTTATTATAATTGTTTATATTCTACTTTTCAATTTAGTAATGTTTCCAAAGTAGCTTTCAATAAATATAAATAATTGGGCTTATTATTAAAAAACGAACACGTTTCTAAATTCTCCTCCATAAGTTTTGTTTGGAAATGTCCTCTACATACAGAGTAGTACGTATGTCTACCAGTAAGCAGGTCTCTGTGGTTGTGGCTCCTTGACTTATTTCAACTTAATTGAGCAATTTATTTATTTTTTCAAAACAGGAAGAAGAATGAATGTCATTCTTTCTTATTTCTTCCCTACTACCTGTTGCCAACATTTCTTTGCAAATGGCACACCAAGGGAAATACATCAGGATGCTTGCATAGCACAGTGAGGACAGATGCGCCCTGCATTCCTTTTCGTGTACATTATTTACAATGGTTACTATCGTATTAATTCCCTTCTTGCTAATTGTACCACCGCCAGAGTGACTGTTCCAAAGAAAGGGGTAGGATGGGCAAAGGGAAAGCACAGTCATGGTCATGAGATTTTCCACTTAGTGATCATTTTGACTAAAGGCAGAGCTGCCAGCCCCAATCTATAGATTCATGGCCCAATAGCCTTAGTATTGAGCCCCCAGAATTGATGTTTGATTTTATTTGTAGTACCTATCTTTGCTAAATATAAAGAAGGCATTAAATTTTGACTAAGGACTTCATTTCTTAAAATTGATCTATACATACACAAAACATATGAAAAAAATGCTCAAATTAGTGTTATAAATCAGTAAAGCCATAAATACATATCAATTAGTATGGCATATATTAAATAAACAGGCTTCTCAGTTTTGAGACACTAAATCTGCATCGCTTATTGTGTTTCTCCCATTTGTCCTCACTTTAAACATAAATTTCCCGAAGGAAATAAATTAATAGTGTTATTTAATATGATACTGCATGCAGTAGAAAATTTTCCCTAGAGCAATTATATTTTTAAATTATCATCTTCTCTTTCACTTCAGCACAATGGGTTTCCATTAGCACTTTTCACAGCAGTTCTAATGTTGAAGATATTTTCCCAGCTCTCTGGACAAATTGTGAAGATGGAAGATTGCCCATTTCATGACAAGTTTGAATAAGGGTTTTTTGTTGTTTTTTTTGTATATTTGCAGCTGGGAACACTTTTGAATGTACAAAGCTGTATCCGTTTGTGCCTACTCTCAAACTGATAAAATATAAATAATAGTTACATTTTCATGCTCTTCAGAGGAAATACTGAATGACTAGCCATTGCTAAAGTAATTTTTGAAAACAGCCTTTCATTATGTAAGAGTTTGATAAAAAGATGGACCATTACAAACAACAAATTCAAATAATATAGAAGAACATGCTAGTTTTCTACTTCTGATGCATCACTATTAGAAACATGACTGACCTTTGTGGCCAGAGTTTCCTCTTCTAAGAATTTGTAGGTCACAGATAGCATAAAAACTCTACTTCACCCACTGATACCCACTGGTAATAAGAAGGCTAGTTATTTATACTGTAATAATGCTAAGGGACATGCAAGAATGCTACTCTTGTAACGGATTCAGAAGCTATAGATGAGGCAGAACCAGACGTGAAATTCAGCAGGTTCTAGCAGGTTCTCTAGAATTGGTAGTAAATTTTAAAGCAGTAAAGCAGTTTGGAGAACTTGTTAGAAGAAATCTCCTTTTGTTTTTTCCTACTTTACAGGGTAAATCCTGTAAGGAAGGCAGGGAAAAAACATTCTGGTGTTGTTTCTAAGGCCTAATCTTTATTGCCCTGCTTACAGAAACTGCCCACCCAGTCACATGAACCCCCCAGCCACACCCTCCAAGCCACGCCCACAGAACCGGAAGTAAAAAAATTGAATTCCACCACTGGGAAGAATATAGCAGGATCCTGAATTGGGCAGATGTTTATACAAACATTATATACTTAACGCAACTGACTCATTCTTTAATTTTTGAATCAAAGTTCAAAGTATTAAAGTAAATATATAAAGCTGTAAACAATTGATTACCCAGTTCTACATGGGAGCTACCTACTCCATGACAGACCTAAATGTATATTTAAATGATCAGAAGAAGATTTGTAGATTGTGTGAGTTATAATCAGCTGGTTACTTGGAGAGGACAGTCACACTTGAGAATGCTATTTGGGAATGCCAACAATGGGGTATTTTAGGTGTTCCTAGAAACTCATCTTTTGTGTCAAACCATTATTGTTTAAGAATGTAAGCCAGAGGGAAAAAGTCTTTGGGAAATTAAATATTTAATTTTAAATAATAATTAAATATTTAATATTTCTTTAAGCTAAATATTTTTAATTTAAAATATGAAATTGTTGAAATGTTCATATTGTATGGTTGGGGTTTTAATTTCATTTTAATATTTCTGGGAACTTGAAAATGAAAATATCACTTCAAGGTACACTTCCTGATACTGAAACTTGTTTTCATTTGCAATAAACGGGAAAATAGCACTCACCTGTCTTTTATGGGAGCAGACTAAACACCAACTACATAGAACAAAGTGTACTTACCACAATTTTGTGCCACTTTAAAGACTAGAGGAAAGGCCATTAAACTGGATGTTTTCTACATAATTTATCCTATAAAAGTTAATTCACGAATAGACTGGACAGAAAGGCTTCAGTATTACTACACTTGCTTTTCAGTTTCATCTTAAAATGCGTAAGAAGAAATTCTTACTGATTTATTTGTATTTAGTATTTATTTATATTACTGATTTATTACAATTTATTACTGATGTATTTATAAAGTTACATTTCATAGGTAAATGGAAAAAAAACTGAAGATGGATCAAACCCACTTTTGTAGGCTCGTTTTTGTAATATCTAAAAGCAGAACTCATGGAAAGTGGCTATAGTTGAAGAAGTGTTTACTATAGCATACTTTATATCATATATTTTGGAATATTTAATCCTTAAAAATGGAAATGTAGGATCATGTAGTCCTTGTTTTACTTGAGATGTTTACTTATTAGAATCAACTAAGGGCCATAGAAATGGGTTCAAGTTCATCAAATTTATTAAGAAAAAGGGGGACAGGAGAAGACTTAGATCTGTCCTAAAAAAAAAAATTCTTCCATTTTCACTTCTTATACTACCTGTCCCAGTGTACCTTAATCTTAACAACTTAAGATGCATGTACTTCAGCTCCAGAATTTCCCAGCAAGCATGGCATCAAAGTTGCCAAGTTTGAGAAACACTGACCTAACTTAATGAAGAATTCTGCAGGACTTCAATCTGGAGACAGAAATTTGATCGCTTAAGTGGGATTTATTTTACTCTATTTTCTTACAGATCAATGAGCTTCAAATACTTTATATCAGTTTTACAAGACTGGCTACAGAAATAAATATATAAAAGCATCATAATTATATATCTAAATAAGAACAGAAACAGGATAAAATCCTATGCATGACAAATTAGAAAATCAATATTTTAATAGTGTGCCATTAAAATCAATCACCATAAAAATACACAGTTTCTGATGACCAAATTTAGCATACATTTAGGGACCAGTATGTAATGAACAGTACATTAATTGACATCCTTTTAATACAGACAAGAATTATGAATACTTCAAAACTGTGATACTTGTTTTCTAATTAGGCAACAAGTATTAGTACATGGAAGAGTTCCAGGAATAATATTGAAATAGATATGCCATATCATTGTCTCTCTTTGCTAGATGAAATATTAGCATGTTCTTGTCATATAAAGAGCACCCACTCAGTGGTAAACCTAAGTGGTTGCTCATAGAAACAGAAATAAATGTACTGCCCTGATCATTCTTTGTAAGATACTTCACTTTTCGGTAATAAAGAAATGTCAAATGACTAGGACTTCAGGAAGGGGTATATAATAGTTAGACAGTGGATGCAAACAGTTCTACATACCCCTATTAAAATGTTAGATTTTTGAGATGTAAAAAAAAAATCAGGCTAAGATTTTCCCCCACCTTTAATATAACATCCTGTTATATTCTGACCCCCAAGGAAGGGGCTCGCAATCTGGGTGTCCTCCTGGATGTATGGCTGTCGTTAGAAGATCAGATTGCAGCCGTCTCCAGACATCTCCGGACCTTTTTATCAGGTCCGAAGGATCTCCGAGTTGCAACCCTTTCTGGATTGGGGCGCTCTTTGCACAGTCACTTCCGCCCTCATTATCTCTCGCCTAGACTATGGTAATGTTTTCTACATGGGGCTCCCCTTGAAGAGCATCTGGAGGCTGCAGTTGGTGCAGAGTGCAGCTGCGCGGGTGATCATGGGGGCTCCTTGGAGCTCCCACATTACACCTCTCCTGCATGAGCTGCACTGGCTCCCTGTGGCCTTCCAGGTGCGATTCAAGGTGCTGGTTCTCACCTTCAAGGCGCTCCATGGCTTGGGACCCGGGTACTTATGGGACCGCCTGTTGCCACCATCAGCCTCCTGCCGACCTGTGTATTCCCACAGGGCGGGCCTCCTTGGGGTTCCATTGTCTGGATGGTGTCGTCTGGCAGCCCCAAGGGTTCGAGCCTTCTCTGTGGGGCCACCTCCCCTTTGAAACGAATTGCCCCCGGTGATCCGGACCATTACAGACATATGGACCTTCCAGCGCACATTAAAAACCTATTTGTTCCAACAGGCAGTCTGGCCTAGTACTATTAGTTGGGGGTTTTAAATCAGTTTTAAATTTTAATCTGTAATCGTTTTAAATTTTGAATTTTTTATATTAGGTTTTTAATTGTTATCAGCCACCCAAAGTAGTTAATTTTTAATTTGTTTTTAAACTGTTATTTATTTTGTGTTTTCTTTTAGATGGCTGTACACTGCCCCAAGTCCTTCGGGAGAGGGGGCAGTATAAAAATTAAATTAAATAAATAAATAACATATAAGCTGTACAATTCAATTGAAAAACAAAGTGAAATCTCTTAGGGGGAAAAGAACAATATAACAAATAATTAATAGAATAATGTGGATGCATAAGTGTTCACATCCTGAGGGATATGGATGTGTTTAGAATTAACCAATCACATTCAAACTGATGGTAATCAGTATGCACTTGCCATCAATTAATGTAACCCTGATCAAGCCCTCATAAAGTTTAGTTGATCTAGTAGGATTTTTCTGAAATTTACTCAGTTGCCTCTTAGCAAAAGCCATGCTCTGCAAAGAATTTATACAGCATCAAAGGAATCTCATTATTGGAAAGTATCAGTCAGGAGAAGGAAACAAAAAATTTTCCAGGAATTGGGTATATCACGGGACACAGTGAAGACAGTTATCAACGTGGAAAAAAATATGCCATAATAGTGACATTACCAAGAATTGGATCTCCCTCCAGAAAAAAACAAGAAGAAAACTTGCCAAGATGCCTACAACAACATTAAAGCAGCTGCAAGTACATTGTGCACTACATGAGACAATCTTCTGTCTTCTTCATATGTCTGAGCTGTGTTTATAGATGTGGCATGAAATTATAAAACTTCATAAGATGGTGCCTTCTACATTGGCTATGGCTACAATTAGATATCCCTAGGTAGATATTGGGAATTGTAATTCCAATATGTTTGAAACACTATGTTGAAGAAAGCTGAATTATGTAAATAATGCTGATATAGATGAATAAGTTATATCCAATGTCATGTGAACAAATTTTCACTTACAAAGCAATATTTTTTCTTTCTGTCCTATTCAGCCTGGTTGCACCAGTTCTAGCGAATCGGTAGTGGCGATGAGCATTTTGCCCTGTCCACCCTATGCTGTCCTATCCTATCCTATATCCCCTTCTTTTTTTTCTTTGTAGCTCAGCTGAATCACATGGAACAGCTGTTTTCCATGCCTCCTCAGCCTTCCTACTCACCTGGGCTGCTTCTGGGAAGACCAATATTTGTAGTTTAGAAGCCACACGGCAGCATGGATGTTGCGCATGTGCATGCAGCAAACCGTAGTAAAACCGGTTGCATCGTACCATTATGTCCTACTACATCTGGAATGTCTCCAGATCACACTCAAAAAGTTTGTTTCCCCAGTCTTACACTACAGATCTGGGGCATTTTAAAGAAATCTGGAAATTACCATAAGAAGGAACTTAGAAGTATTTACATAATCCAAAAGTTAAATCAAGTATGAGAAAGAAACTCAGAATAACTTTTGGTGCTCTCATGATTCCTTGGTGCACTGATGATGTTCATTACCTAGTTTAGGTAATGAAATATCTGCAAAAAATCAAGCAAGGTCAGAGAACATTAAGGACCCCTCATGTCAACCCCAAGTTACAAATATTTTCCTTTATTAGTATCAGAATAACTCTGTCTGGCTTTTGTTTGTAGAAAAGGAAAAAAAAGAAAACCTGTGACAGGATTTCAAGATTCTGTTATAGCCTATCATAATAGTCATATTCCTGGAATCACTGTGAAGTCTGTCTCTCAATAAGTGATGCACAGAGGATTAATAGGAGAAGAAGGAAAAAGCTGTTTTCTTGTGTTTTATTAATGAACAATGTTGGATACTGTAAATATTATTTAGTACCTATAGTATTTCTAAAGTGTCATCAAGTTGTATGCACAGCAGAAGGTGTTTTCTAGTAATTGGAAGATTTGGAGGTTCACCTGAGGGACAACCAAGTGAATAGAGCCACGATAGTGCAGTTTTGCAGCTCCTGATTCATTTGACTGGATACATTCTTCATTTATATATATGTTCAGACACAATAAAAATACATTCCTAAACAAGCTGTCATATTGAAAAACAGATTTAAAAACATCCACTGTTAATATGAGTGGGAACTTGAAAGTCTAATTTCTGTAATAGAAGGAAATAAAGAAAGACTAATGTCATGTTAGATTGTCAATTCCCAGAACTGAGCTCTTCAAAAATGCTTCCATACAGCAATGAACTGTGTCCATTATTTTCAACAACAGTCTATGAGAGGGCCTGTTCCTTTTGAGGTATAACTAGTGGCTTTAAAGAGATTCTTGCCAAATTTAGCATACAGATCATAATGTCTGAATGGGACATTTAGAAAGTACAGTATAGTTGTATAGATCTACATCCCATTTACCAGCTAAAGTTTAGCACAAGCAAAAGAGGAAGAAAAGAAAGCAAGACCATATGTCTATGAAATATTTGTCTTATTTGGAGTAGCATTCTTGAACTAGAGGGCTGTACCAATGGCTTCATACAACAATGTTAAAAGTTCTCCTAGATCCGTGATGGCGAACCTATGACAGCAAAGTCCTCTTTGCTGTTAACTGTAAGCCAACTTACCTCCAGCTGAGCATGCACATGTGATTGTGTATGCAAACATGCACAATTGCAGAGACCCAGCTGGTCTTCGGGCCTCCGCTGTGCATGGGTGTAATTGCAGCAGGAAATCCAGCTGGTCTTCAGAGCTGTCCTGCGCATGCACACGCGATTGTGCTGAGTGCCTGCACACAGCGTGGGTGCATTGCATGTGCAAAAGCTGCATGCATGTGCAGATGGTGCAGTTGCACATGCAGCATAGGTGGAGGAGCCACACACAAGTGCAGGTGGCATGCACAAAGCATGTACTTTTTGGCACTCAGTAAGTAAAAGGTTCACCACCACTTAGATGTTTTCCCTAAGAGATTAAAATACATGGTCTTTTCTAGGAAGTAAGGAATAACTTGTAGAAAAAGAAAAATAGAAGAGACATGGTAATGGCTGATAGTGAAACTGGAAGATGAAAACAATATGAAAATCTCATTTCAAAATGATAGGCAAATTATTTCAAAACCACAACACACACAAAAAAGACTTGAAAGATGCTTAATGAAAAAATATAATTATAATTTTGATCAGGCCCGTATATTGTGTTGTGATAATTATTTAGTGGTCCTTATGTCAGGTAGAAAAAAGAAAGATGGTTAAGCTTTTCCCTCATATTGTAACACGCATCAGTACCCCAAAACAGCTATATTTCTAGAAAGCTTTTACACCCCTATTCATTTTTTTTCTGCAGCAAATTGCCAGTGAAGGAAACAGGATTGAGTGGGGACTAAACCTCTTTCTCTCCCAACATTCCTTTTGAGCCAAAACTTCTTCCAGCAAGTCTAGAAAAGTATGTAGATTCCTTTGTGGGTTAGAGTCCATGTAATCAGACTGACAAGTTATCTCCAATGGGCAGATTAAGATAGAGAGAAGAAAATTGTAAACAGAAAGGTAGGGAAGTGAAATGAAGGCAAGGCAGTCTGTAGCTTTTATCTGCACCAAAAATGAACTGAAAATGAAGTTTAGAAGACAAGGAGGGTCTATGTAACCTTGATACAAATACTCTACTAACATTTCAGGATTTTGTCAAAAGACATGTCTACCTATGTAAAATAAAGATCAAATAAGATGCAAACACAGCAAAACGTTATAGCCAAGTGGATACTCTTGACAAAATATAGGATTAAATTTAAAACCCAACAAATATGCTTTTGAATTTAATAGAGGGATTTGAAACAGATCCTATTTCTAAAGAAATTTTAAAGCACAAAGAACTTTTGCAAATGCAGCTTTTCTTTCCACAGTATTGCACAGATTTCCCAGACCACTTATTCACAATCATATGAGTCTTCACAGTTGTTTGCATATGTGTACTTCTGTATTTGCTAACTCAAATAGCAATAGCTAAATTGAAGATTTATCAGCACTGTAACAACTGAAAGGAAATTTTATCCTAGCTTGTTGTTGTATTGGTGGAATTTTTTTTTCTAAACTTGCTATTTGTGCTTTAGGAACTATTCCCAATTGCTAGAATGCTTTTTGTATAGGCTGTTTAACATTTAGGTGAGTTGATCAACTGTCTACCAAGATTTGGAGAAAACATTATAAAAAGTAAGCCAGTAAATTCAATAGATTTTTTTTTCTGCAGCTTGATGGGATTCTTAATTGCTCTGTGCTGAATTGCTTAAAGATTTAGTTGTTGTTTTATCTACAACACCTGTTTCTGTCATAGCCCATACAGGTAAAAGTTATTGGCTTTGCTTGAGATGGTAAATGCTAACACTCTGGTTGCTAAGTTATAAAACTACAAGTTCTACCGTGGGCAAGCAGATGATAATACTGCTGGCTTGAAAAAAGAACAAAAGACAAAAAATGCTGAGACTTTCAAAGAGAGGCTTGGGATGAGCCAAAAAGACTGAAAGGAAAAAAAGTAAAACAAAATAAGGTATGTTTTGTCCCCAATTGACCAGACCCAGTAAAGAAGACGCTGAGGCGATGGTCTGGTTATCTGCTTTATTTCCAGCACGGATAGACCATGAGGATCTATCCGGCCGCTGGAGTAAAGTAGAGTCGGTAGAGATCGAAGATCCCAAAAGGTAAGAGGGAGAGAAAAAGGCAAGCCGCGGCTTTTATAATTACCGCGGCTTCAGAATCTGGGGCTTCCCATTGGCTGACGCGACAACCAATAGGATTCGCCCCACTGTCCGGAATGGGGAGGAGAAAAGCGCATGTGCGATACTCTACACCCCTCCCCTCCTGAATGGATGGTTCGGGAATGTCTTAGTGCGCATGCGTAATCACTGAGGTAAGTTGGGTGGCGCCGTTCTCTTGTTGAATGGCGCAGGCTCACTTCATTCGGGCTGCTGCCGCTGGCTGGAGTGGACGTGCCGGGGACCTCTTTGGTTCTTGGCTCC
>JAEANM010022742.1:0-11533 GCA_017656035.1 Myanophis thanlyinensis
AAGGAAAGGAAAGGAAAGGAAAGGAAAAGTGGAACCTGTTGTTTACCACACATTTTTTAGTTCGTACATGAGAGGGGATTGGGACAAATTGAGGAGGCTAGCAAAATATCTTTCTATTTGACCTGCGTGGTTCTCCAGATGGCCTCATTTGGCCTTTTCAAGGGGGGAAAAAAAAAATGCAGTAACAGGGATTCCTTTTCGCTACTAATGAATTTTCCACGAGTTAAGCAATTCAGAACAGAATATGATAACTTGAAGACATGAAGAGAACTGCTTGCTGATTTAATTAGCACTCCAGCTGTTGAAAAACTGTACATACAAATATGTGGATAGAACACTTGCAGCAAATGTTCCATACATATTTTCTGCAATTAACAAAATCGCTTCTAGCAGTACAACATTGTTGTAGGCTCTGATTCACAGTTCTGGGACTTTAGGAAAATCTGCAGTTGAGCTGGTGGGAAAAAAAAAACATTTCTAAAAGAACAGTGATGGAGATCAGCATCCATCTTCAGATGCTTCACGGATTCAGAACATTGCTGAAACATCTAGATTCTCTTTTATAGCACCAGTCCCTCTCATACCAGATGTTGAAGAGAACTGTTCTATAACTCACCCTGTTTTAAACATTTTTTTTAAAGGGGACACCTCTCCTTTCTAGGGGAAACAAACAAACAAACAAACAAACAAATCTGTTGTCAAATGCCAGGCAGTGCAATGCTGATGAAAAGCACAGCATCAGTCCAATGTGGGTTCTTTGGCAGGTAGAAAAGATGATATCAGTTCCTCTTTGTCCAAACTGGATTTTATCTTAAAGAAAAAAGAGAGAGAGAAATGAATTTAAATAAGAACCAGAAAGTGATTTAAACTGATAATAACGGGGATATTGAAAGTTAAGCCTTGCCTCTCCGTCTTCTCCCTGCCTTCCTCTTCTTTGAAATCTTCTAGCAATCAGTTTCTGGGCTGTTGTCGTTTTGCTGACCCTGTTGTGTACAGTGATTCATTTCTCCTTGGTGTGCTGCAGCAGAGGACCCAACCTGCTTATGGGGAGGTGTGGATGAATGACGTGAAGAGAGTCTATCTTGCAATCCTAGGATAAGCAGCCTACCATCCTGGGGGAAATTGCTAACCTGCATTGGGTTGCAAAGGGCACAGCCCATAGCCTCCCCTGTCCTGTGATCCGTGGGCTTCTTGTGTTCTTGGAGATATGATTTTCACAGAAAAGATTGGAAGCAACTGTGTGCTTTTCCTACACACTCAAGTCAGGAAAGAGTTTCTTGGAACTTCTTGGACAGGGTCTGAGCCCTGAAACAGATACCTGTCAGTGGTAAACGGACCAAAGTTCTCCAGACACACAGAAACCTTCCGTCACCTTGGCCACTTTCCACTTTCATTCCGTAGAAGCATTGTATTAAGAGATGTAGAAATAGTAGTAGTAGTAATAACAACAACAACAACAACAACCACAACGTAGGATGCTGGCAGCAACCTGTATCAACCATCAGTGCCAGTCAATAATATTTGTGATACAGTTTTAAATGTTCAGTTGATTGAGTTTCATGTTTAATGAATAAAGTATATAATAATGATATTTTCACAATGTTATAATTTCCTGGCTGACTTTACTGTAAATGGGATTTAAAAAATATCTACCTGCTGACTAGCAAGTGCTTCTATCCACAGAGTGGTGTTTTTGTGTATTTGCAATAGTCCATAATTTGTGCATCTCTTTTTTTGGTAAGGTGCTTGATCTGAATGTGGTTCCTTCAAGGCTCTCTGCTGCAACCAGCTGCTTTTCTTCTTGGGCTGAGAGCTTGCTTCTTTTCGGATAATGGATGATGAGTGGGTTCTAATTCTCTTCTTTGCACCCCATAACTCTTCTTGTCCAAAGGCTGCTCAGTGTATCTCTCCTCCCACCTGAAAGGCACATCCTTCCTTGTGGCCTCGATGCTTACCAAACTTGCAGTACCTTAAATGGAATTCACACCCTGTTGTAAAAAATCACTTGTGAGTTCCCTCCTACATGATCCAAACAAAGGTGTGTCTTGAAGCTTTCCTCCTGTTGTACGAGAGTCGAGCTTTGTCAGAATCAGGAAAGCCGTGGCTGTCCACGTTCTGCTGCTGGACCGCACATGCCGTAGTGCCCAGGAGTCTGTTCTTCAGCAAGAGGCCCACATTGGCCTACACAAGCCCATACCTCTCCTGTTAGTGACAAAATACTCAGAGCTCATTGGGCTGTGGGACTCTTGTCCTTTCTTGACCTGTGCTGTGCAGTATCAGAAGGAGGGGGGGGTGGCCAGTCAGGGGCAGAAGAATGGCCGGCCGGTGCAGGATGGAGGTTAACTTGCGACTTGCACTTCCCCAAAGGCAGGCCCTGGCACAGGCAAGCCGGCAGGGAGAGCTTTTTCTTTCATGGGAATGGGAGTCTTGAGTGCCCAGATGTGTTGAGGCAGAGGGAGCTGCAGAAAATGGGTGCTGGGGAAATTATTTTAATGTCTCCTTCATTTCCTTCTCAACTGTGGTCTATTTCTCAGAGTGTGATTTGAAAGGATAAAGCATGACAATAGGGATAGTAGTATGGCAGTTCTTCATGGTTAAAACTCCCCCAATGAAAAAGGGCTGCTTTTATGAATTTCATCTTTTTTCTTAAAGGTGCACTTCATTTTTCCCCCCTTCCTGTCTAAAGAAACAGAAGCAAATAGCTTCCAGTTTCACACAGCAGAAAGAGGAAAATGAAGCCATTAACGAATTCCCTCCAGTATTATGTAATAAAGCTACATCAGTTTATCCAGTCTTGAATGTAGGGCCATCTGTTTGTGTACTTGCAAATCTTAGGTCTGATCATAAAAATTGGGCACATCTTCTGTTTGTTAAGAGGCTGTGAAGGATTCGTTGGTTTTATTTATCAAACATTTCATTAATCACAGATTAAAAATGTAGTTGAGAAGGAAAGCTTTCTTCTAAACATGTTCAGGTTCACAAACATGTGTCCTAGACAGTATGCTAAGCATAATCAGCTCTTGCTGTCATTTTGCTAACCACTCTGCTATTTTAGGTCCTTTGTATGTCTTGATTTACTTTTCTGGACTTTCATTTTTGCTGAATTTCAACAAATTTGTCAAACAGAACAAAGATCTGATTTTTTTCAGCTGATTCTTTTACAAAGTCTTTCCCCATTTGAATTAAATTTTTGTAAAATAAGCAGGAATGGTATTGCCAAGGGCTGCATCCAACACACTCATCCCTCCCCTCCCCCGAGCTGGGTCAGTAATCAACTGGTAACAGGACTGTGGATCCCAGAAAGAGAGAAGCTGATGCATTTCCTCTATAGCTGGCACCCATGGATGGAGGGCCATCTGGAGAAAAAGGGTGCAGGAACCCAGAGCCTGCCTGCCTGCTTGCCGGCCTTTGCCGGCAAGGAATAATTGAAGATGGGGGTGGGGTGGGTAATGCAATGTGCAAGGCAACAAACAATAGCTAAGGGCCTTCGCTCAGCTGAGCTCAAACAGACTATTTTTGCAGATGCAGACCTTTGAATCTGACCTTCTGCTAAATTGGATCAAGCTTTTCTCCAGGAGCTTCAATCCCCCCCCCCGCCCCTTTTGAAGACCCCCCCACCCACCCAAGAACTCAGCAGCCGCATTCGGGAATGGATCGCATACCAGCCGCTGATTTCATTTCAATCTGTCAATTTTGTATGAAAGAATGATCAGTGGTGTGTAATTCTGTTTTTCCTATGAATTCATCCTTTCTTCCTTATCCAGTTGGAAACTCTTCCCTTATTGCCTGGGAAAAGAGCCTTATTTTCTCTCCCTCCTTCCCCCATTAAGCTTAGGACACCTGCAGTAAAAATAGTGATTTATAGTTCCTAATGCCTCAGTTGCAGGGTAACATAAAAAATACAATAGCTGAAAGAAAGCAATGTTTTTGTGGGATGAACACCATAATTTCCCTCTCTTCCCTCTATCTCAATTACTTTCTAGAGTATTATTATTACCATTATTGTTACTACATGTGGTAGTAGTGGTAGTAATAGCACTAGTGCTAGTGGGAGGCAGCATGGAATAATTGGTAACGGTAGTTATGCGTTCCCTGGACCCGTGCAGCAGTGAGACATTTGTGAAGATAAGCTTAAAGAAATCAGAAAAAAAGTCAAGATTTTATTCTCGATTTACTCCTCATTGGATGGATGCAATGAAACACCATCTGAGCTCCATCTTTAGCAAGAAACGAGGATGTGGTTTGGGAGCATTGAAATTCAGCTGTCTACAAGCAGTAGAAGTATCACATGAAGCCGTTTTTAATACGGTAAATTATTGGGGTCTGTAATTCTCAGGTTGTGTGAGGTTCTCCCAGGATCTTGGTCCCCCCCCCCCACCCAGACCAGAGGAGCTGCCAGTTCTTCTCACTCAGCCTCATCACAGGGTTTCCTTTTGAAACTAGTTATTTTGATGTTTCCGAAAGATCAAGACAAATGTTTGGTCCTTTTTTGGCTTCAGTGACGGTGTCAAGCAAAACATACATTTTAAAAAATATATTATTTGGCAAAATTCCCATGAGCATGTGATGTAAGCCTGGAAGTGTATTCCCTAAGCCCACATCATCATCTTTTTAGGGAAATTACATTAAATTATTAGTGACAAATTTACTTCTTTGCCAGTTTGTTTTTCTAGAATTTTACTACCACCTTGAGTGTTTTATGTACTTTCTTCTTTACTTGGCTTTGCAGGATTCTGTTGCCTGGTGGCTCTGCTCTCCCCCCCCCCCCCACGAGGGGGCAGAGCCTAGCAAGGCTGGCTTGCAGTGGAGACCAGATTTGTACAAGGTCCAAGCTGCCCTGGCCAGGCCTTTTTGGTTGGAGGCCTTCAGGCTACAGACAGAGATTGGCTGGGAAACATGGTCTTCAGTCGGCCACAGGGTTGCTCCCTTAATTTCCTTAAATCACCAGCGTTGGGTGTTTCCCATCACAGTGAGCCAAGAACAGTTTCTCTGTGAGAGCGAAGGGCTCGTGCCCCACTGCCTTGGACCATTTCTGGATGGAGAATTACAGGCACTTTGTCCATTCACAGAACAATTGTGTCTGCTTGTGTTGTTTGTCTGTTGGCTAAGAAAGGGAGATAAATGCTTCCCCTTGCCCATTCTCTCTTGTTTTCTCTTAATTGTGCTGTTTTTCAAATTCTTCTGGACACAGGAGAGTCAACTGCTCAGTGACATCTGCAGCTGCATTCCCAGACAGGCTGTCTGATGGCTAATACAGCACTGTCCCACCTTTCATCCCACATGAGAAGAGAAGGGGTTTTGTTCAGAGGAGGGGTCTGGCTTGGCCCCTCCTGGCTCACTCTACAGAAGATGGGAGCTTATGAACAATTGACTGGACACAGGAAACAGGTTACCCTTCTCCTTCTCCTTTTGCAAGATGTACCTCCCAGCAGAATCTCTGAATGTCCGTTAAAGGGAAACGACAGCTGGACTGACCTTCCTCTCCACATCACATGTTAAAAAGAGATTTAGTGGGATGCAGAGCCCTCAAACAAGCTTCCTTACTTCCCCAGCCCCCCATTCATGGTGGCCAAAGCTACCTTCATGCTTAGAACAATATCTTAGCAAAGCTATTATTCTATCTAGACTGGGTATCCTTTTTGTCCTTCATGCATCTGGAGGTGCAGTGGCTCTTTACCAAGTTACTCTGATGTTTCCAGAAGGTCAAGCCAAATATTTGGTCCTTTTTTTTCTTATTTTCTCTGACAGAGTAATAGGAACTTATTTGCATCCACTGGGATGCAGGGAAGTACCGATTATAAAATAGCCATTTGACTGCATGGTGATTTGAACTAAATGAGTAATGTTGGTAGAAACTGTAATAGATTTTCTGCACGTGCACACACACACACACACACACTGCTGTTTGTGAATCTCCCACATGCCTGACACATATCTGACATAACTGGCTGATGCCAAGCCATCCCATCCCATCATGCTCTTGTCCGCTCTCGTTAGCCTGGGGTCAATGTCCATCTCTAACGCCAACTCAGATGAAAAGTAGAAATGCAGTGTTACCACAGATTTTATCGTAAATATGCTGGATATGGAAATGGATCAGTTGCGACCTCTTTGACATTTAATTTTTTTTTAAAAAGCTGAAGCTAATCCTTTCTGACGGGCTTTTGTTTTGCATTGACAATGAAGGGAGTAGCATGGCGACAGCCAATCTTAGCAAACACAAAACCCACCAGATTTTTCCAGCCAAAAATATTCTCAACAAACACAATTTCATTGATACAGATTTTGCAGTCCCCTGACACTTACCTAAATGTATTACATGGCATCAGCAGTTTTAACTGATGGTAGGACAAACCAAAAAATATATTAAAATAAATGTTTTCCTCCAAAATATAAAATACTTAGCTGTGTCTCTGTGACTTTGCTGTGATGCCATGGTGCACAGTTTGGGACTTCTCCAGGCTCCACCGAAATCAGGGGGCCAAAAGTGGTGCCCTACCCGGCAGCTTTCAATCCAGCTGTAAACTCAGGTGTCCCTCAATATTCAGGAGCCTCTTTAAAACCATCATGTCATTGCCGATGTGGCTGGCCTGCTTGAGTTCTTCAACACACAAACTTTGTAGGAAGGAAGGAAGAACGTGGCTTGTGAAGTTTTGCTTGAAGTGTCACTTGAAAAGAATGTGCAGTCAACAGTGATTGGTATTTGGAACAAGACAGCCTCAAGAAATTGGGATTTATTTCATGGCCATGAAACCATCAGGTTTCAGGGGAATTAGCCTGAGGAAGTACCCCGTGGGAAATTGCCCTCCCCCAGCCCACTCAAGGATTGGATGCCACACTATGGGTTAAAATCATGCTTCTGGCCCACTTTTTTTGCCTTCCTCCTCCATGCTGAGGATGGTCTCTACCGAAGGAGGCTCTGTTGAGGGGAGAAATGCTGATAAAGAAGAGAAGCCCCTTGGCGCGTCTTAAAACCTTTTCTAACCATAGCCTGCTGCTTTCTAACCTTCTTCCTCCTTGGGTCACTGTGAGGAATAGATTAGAGGGGGATCTCAGCTGTATTATTTGTTTTTGGTGTATCTGTGTGTCTGTCTGCCAATTGTTGTGATTGCCTTTTAGCCTCTCAAACTTTCTGTTTCCTTATTTCCACCCCCCCTTTTCATTGAAGAGCAGATAGAGACTTTCAGATCAATAGACAACATCTGTCTGGGGGGAGGGAGGGAGATCTATCAGACATACCATAGATTCAGATATCTCTTAAAGATGAGCTGTGCAGCTTTTTGAATAATAGATGTTTGAGAAGCTGGATTATTAACGGGAGATGTGTACATAGCTTTCTAAATCCTTTTCTGAAATAGCCTTGGATTTTGGATTTTGTTGGTGCCACTTTTTCAGCAGGGCAAATTCACCAGAACAAGCATCTGACTGGAGAGGAGCAGGGATTGAAAAGACAGCAGTGGAGGAAACACATTGGCCCTTCCCAGGAATGCTCCAGGATGTGGCAATGCATTTGTTCTCTCCTTTGTACCTGTGGCCACGCAGGTCACTCTTTCAGCCAGTCATGCAAGATCAGGGCCCTGAAAATGTCAGAGAAGTGGCCTTGGTAGGCCCTGCCTGCCGCCAGCCTGTGGCTTCAGTGTGCTTGATGCTTTTTCTATCCTCCGATTATTTCTGATAGACCAAAGAGGCCATTTTATTTAAAGTCTCAACTCCTTCCTTCCTTCCCCAGGAAGCTAGAGGCAGGGCAGGAGAAGACAGATGGCCTCACCTACTTTCCTACTTTGCCCTGATCCTGGTTTCACCTGGGAAAAAAGGGACTGAGCCTCTTTGGAAAAGTGCCTCCCCACATAATAGATTGAACCATTTCGGTGAAGGAAACCAAAGCCAGACTTTTCTCTCTCTCTCTTCTGCTTCTCTTCCACCATGCAATCCAAGGGGAGAGGCTGGGGTTCCACCCCACAGGCAAAATGTGGGGCTGCTAATCAGCTTTCTCTGAGAGCAAGCAGGAATCTGCAGGGTGCTACTTTATTAAGCTGCCCTCTCCTGGTGTCCAAAGCAGGCAAGGAAAGTCCTAGAGACAGCATCTGTCCAAACCAGCTAGGTGACTCTGGCTGTTCTGCTGCTCTCCACGTGGTCTCTTCCCAGCTCCTTTGAAGACAGAGCTGCCTCCATCTCCTGGAGCCCAGGGAAGGCAGCTGGGATTCCGGTAGAAGATCCTGCATGAATTGTTGGGACGTTTCAGAGCTTCACATCTGCTCACAGTCTTGTTTTTGCAAGCTTATGAAGGCTTGATTGACATAGAGCTTCTACTTTAAAAAAAATTCTTTGTAAAGGGGAGGAGGGCCCCTCTTACCCCTGTTTTACAAAGAGGAAATGGAGCTGGGGGCTGTTTTTTATCTGCTTCAGATACAGAAAAAATAGTTGTTGGTGCCAGATCGTGAGCATCCTTTCACCCCTTCTCTCCCCCCCCCCCACCATTTCTGGCTTTTGGTCCCTCCAGATGGATAACTCAATTCCAAATGCTGAATCTGTCCTGCAAACAGGTTGGGCCTGGGGGCACCCTGTGCATGGAAGCATCCAGGGGGTGACCTAAAAGAGGGACTTTGTGGCCACAGGGTGTGAAGCTGCCCCTTCCTCCTCCCAGGCTCTGAGTGGGTGGCAGGAGTCGGCCATGCTGATGCCCAGAGCTGCAGCTCAGGCTGTGCTGCCCCCACAAAGTAAAGGGGCCCTTGCAGAAGATTGCGGCAGGTGGAGTGTCTCACCTGAGAAGGCTGGGCAGGTGAGGTTAGCCGTCTCTTAAGGCGTTTGAATTGAGAAATGGCCTGGGCCAAGAGAATCTGCGGTGTGTAATGAGTCAAGCACATTAAAGGTCGAAAAGGCACAAACAAAGGAAAGTAAAACTCAGGGCAGTCTCTTCAAGGCCCCTGGGCAAGCTGCCTTTGTCCTAAGGGCTGGCTGAAGGTGCCTGCCTGTTCGCTATGCCTTAGATTGACTGCTGCAAAGGGTCTCCTTGGGAACCGGCTGTGAGATGTGCCCGGGCAGAGATATGCTCCCTCTGAGTAGAAGGCAATGAGAAAAAAATAAAAATAAAATAGTTCTTCTACATCTTCATCCCTACAATTTGTACTATGGGATTCTAGTGGAGCCAGCATTTTTTATTTTGACAATGCAGTCAAACTAGATTGGAGAATAACATAGTCTTTATTTGCCCCTTTGCTTTGGACTGCAAAGTTCTGGACAGCCACTAGATGGTAGCAAAGAATTTTTGGGTTTTCTGTGCTTCCATTTGATGGCTATCCAGATGCTTGCAGTCCTAATAGCTTCCATTTCTCCTTTTTTAAAAATGATACTTTTGGTGCAGTACTGAGAGTGTGCATATCAGTAAGCCCGTGTGGCTATTCCATAAAAGAGATTGCATTTGAAGCTCATTTTAAGTGAGGGCACAGCTGAATACACAGAAATAATGGCCTAACCAACATTGAAATAAACAGAAAATTCTAAACATTCCAGTTAGCTTTCCAGATGACAAATGGAGATGCCCATTAAAGTTTGTGTGCAATTTGCTTGTTTTTAAATCAATCCTAATTTTGTTCACGGTCTTTATCCAAATAAGGTCTGGAAGTTATTTTTCCACTTCTCTCCACTATCAGATACTTAACATTTGTTTTTTAATCATTCTGAAGATAAAGGGATATACATTTATAATTATTCAAAATTGTCATTAAAATTTAAGATGACAACTGTTTCTTAATAATTGCTTTGCAAATGCCACTTTTCAAGGTTTTGATCTAAACAGCATCAAAAGAAGCTTTTAAAGAAATCACAATTAAACCATTAACATTTATTTTCAGCCATACTCATTAAACTAGAAATAATTACTGTTCTTAAAAATAACTTCATTATTTCTAAATTATATTATACATATATAGAATTTATTTCCATACATTTCTTTTGAGAAGACCAAAACCCATTTACAGTTGTACTCAGAAAAGGAAGGTGAGCCAATCTATATTTATTTAGAATTTCTATAATTAAAATCTTCAAACTGTTAAATTCCATTCTGTTTTATTTTCCTTTTCAGGAAAAAGCCTGCATAAAGTAGAGCAAACATGATTCTACCTGGTTTTGTTTTGGTCATATTAAAATAACTTAATGGTTTGCAGGTTATTTTTTCTTTTTTATATATAAATGCTTCCTTATATATACAACAAAATCATTGAAAATGACAGGTAGTTTTAATCCATTTACACTTTCCCATTAATTAAAAATGCACTTGTCTGAAAAGCAGAATGGATTTAACCAATCCAAGCATCTTAAAACAATGTTTAGATTTGAGTTTTTATCTTATTTAATAAATTTTAAATGACTTTTAAGTAGGAGTGGCTAACAAAGCAAATAATGGATTGCACTTGGGATTTATGGAATTCCTGATAGCAAGGATATAATTTTCTGTCTCATTTAAAACCTTATTTAAAGGTTTTCCTTTAGGGAAAGCAAATTTCCAAAAAAGGGAAACATGTTCCTTGTGATGTGATATAAACGTTTGAAAATAAAAGGGCATTCAGAAAAACACTTCACTTTTGCTCATCAGTAGCCATCCCCTCATCTATTTTCACAAAATGTCAGTTGTGTTTATCTTGCATGAGAAAGATGTATGGTCCCACTATATGTGGATTGTAACCCAGGCCATATTTAACTTAAAGGGAACAGGCAACTCCAGACCTCTGCCTATGGCAGAAAGAAGGGTGTGAGCTGGCCAAGGTCTGGACGGTGGGATTAACCCTTTGGGGAAAGGACCAGGCAACAAGTCACGCTGGTTTTGATGAGGAAGCGCACAGGCATCCTTGCAAATCCATGCCAGCTGGGGGAGTTGGCCACAGGGGTCCTTCCTGCCTGATCCAAAACCCACAGCAGCTTTGCGATTGTGTTCTCAGGCATTTTCACGGCCAGTGATTGCTTTGTTCTTGTTAAGCATGTCGATTAAGGGTAATAAAGGAAGACTGTGAGGAAGGGGGGGGAGGAGGAGGAGGATAAATTGTTTGCCCCTCCCTCCTTCTCCCCCTCTGCTTCAGTATAATTTTTGCTCTTCTATAGTTGAACCCTCTAAGGTTGATATTTGCTGTCCAGGTTTTTTGGCAAAACTGATTTCAGAATCTATAATGTATTATTTTGAAACCAATTTGTTGTTACAAAATAATTTTGAGGGTGCTTACAGATCCTTGAGAAGTGAGTGTTAAATAATACATGGGTTGCAGGAGAATATATTTTGACCTCCTGGTGCAGAGAATTTCCTAGTGATCTTGGCCCTTTTTTTTTGGGGGGGGGGGAGAGGAAAGCTTGGAACAAGATGCAAATGGGGATGGAATTCCTGCCAGTTCCAAATAATAACAACTCTGTGTGAAGCCTCCAATCATTGGATTTTCCTTGTAGAAGTGTGGAATTGGAAGCGACCTTAGAGGTCAGCTAATCAAGTGGACCTTGGTGCAAGGTCTGCTAAGGAGTGGGGGGAGAGAGGGAGGGAGAGAGAGAGAGA
>JAEANM010022743.1:0-11533 GCA_017656035.1 Myanophis thanlyinensis
AACATGGTGAAAACACCACGCAAGCAGTCATTCAAAATCTAAAATAATATAAATTAAAATACAATGTAAAAGCTTGTAACTTACAATTGCAAGACTAATAGAATACTGTACCTTACATGTAACTAAAAAGAAAAATTTAGAAAAGCTTTTCCTGAATTAAGTATTCCAGGAAACATAATAATGCAAATTCCATTTCTAAATATCAAAACATATTTATTTAGAAACACTTAATATTGTTTTCATTTCAATTATGTATGGTAACTTCATGTACAATGGAGCTTATTGGTATTACCCATGATGATTGTATACTTCTTATAGCTTCTGCTTTAGCTTTCCATGTATTACCAATTGCTAGGGAATATAAGGAGAGTGTGACTGTCCCAAAAAAACTGATGTCAAGTTTATTTTAAGTGAGCCCTTAGATACCAGGACAACCTTACTTAACTGTAGGTCATAGTCCAGTCTTCCTTTTATAGAAAAACAGTTCATTCCTTGGATACAGCATAGCAGCTTATCAGAATAGAGCTGAAAGGAACCTTGAAGGTCTTCTAGTCCAACCCCCTCCTGCTGGACTAACATTTCAGACAGGTGATTGTTCAGTTTTCTTAAAAACCTCCACCTACAACTTCTGAAGGCAATTGTTTATTGTCATTACTGTTGGGAAGTTTCTCCTTAATTCTGGGTTGCTTCTCTCCTTGATTAATTTCCATCCACTGCCTTCAGGTGCTTTAGAAAATAAGTTATTTGTGCAGCCCATCAAATAGATGTGCTCTTCCTGGATGTAACAGCTTTGATGGTATTGATACTTCTTTGTGCAGCCCATCAAATAGATGTGCTCTTCTTGGATGTGATCTTCCTGGATGTAACAGCTTTGATGGTATTGATAGTACTTTATGTTACATTTTAATTCAATCCTTTATTGTCAATGCACAACTTGTGTGCAGAAAAATTGAATTACATAGTGAGCTGGATGAAGAATTTGTATTCTTCAGTGTGATCTAGCATCCTTCTGCTGAAATGCAGCTAAAACCTACAGAACTTTATGTTTTTCTGTGGATATCTATTTTAGCCTTTTCTCAAAGACAAGCATGTGACAAACTTCATTCATATCTTGAGAATCCTTAAGAAGCAATGATCATGATGAACTTACAAACTGCAGCTAATATAGGACACTCTAGGCTAGCTTAAAGCAGAAGTATATCACTTTTATATCACAGACATAAAAATGCCAGGCTGTTTCCAACTATCATTCAGATTATCTTATGTATTTTTAATTCTAAACAGCCTGGGAATCAGCCTAGTATTCTTTTTCATAAATCTTTCCACTTTTTCAAGACACCCAGCTTCAAATTCAGACACACAATAAAGTATGAAATGCTTTAGGTAGACTTTAAGGGAACCAATGACATTTTAAGATGGTTTAAAACTACATTCATGGATTCCCCAAAACATACACAAACCCACTGAGTCTTCCTTTGAGTCTTCAAAGGAATAATGTTGATTCTTTAGATGTGCTCAGAAACCTTCAATAATGTGGTTTATTAATACATAATATCTGATTCCGCCTTTCTTCATTCATAGAAGTATACTTAGGCCTCTAAAGTTGCCTTTCTGCCTTATTCAGATGTAGAAGAATATCTGCTTGACTTCAACAAAGTTTATGCCTCATCCGCCTCCAGACCATGTCCTAATTACTTGTTTGTTTGTTGCCTGGTCTATTTATCCAGTGTCTTTAACAAATAAGTTGCTACATGTTAACAGCTAATTTTTTTTTAATTGGAAGTGCCCAATCCCTGCATGAAGTTTCTAGGCTAGGCTAGGCATTACACATTATTTGTTCTAATAAATTAAAGGCTGTTTTATTATAGGTCTATGTATTAAAGTATCCATTAGCATAGAAATCACCGTTTCCTAATGACAGTAGTGCTGACGTGATAAAATGTGCTTTGTAATGTTGGAGTGCAAGTGCCACTTCGTGCATATGTGTGCATACTATGACAGACAAGTATATAATTTACATGCTGATATTCCGATCGACATTTGGAATGTTTGGAGGTTGTGGAGATCTGGATGGGGATCTCACCCCTGGTAAAACCAAGTTGCTATGAACCTGGAGATTTTCTACCTCTCGTTTTAAATACTATAGGTATTTCCCCTGGAGCAAAATCTGGAGATTGATTCACATTGATTCACAAATTCTGCTCAAACAGCTGAGGCTTACAGGATTTTTGCAAAAAAACCATTTTGGATTTACCCAAGCCTGGGTAATCTGTGGCACTGTCTCTAATCAGTTAAACAAAGTTATTTAATAAAACCCAATGAAATGTGTGTTCTCTGTTGCTGTACTTGCCTTATGGATTAATATCTCCCCTGAGATATGGAAAACCTGACCCTCCTTGCCTATTGTAAAGCCTGACCCATCTGGATTTTCCCCCAGGCACTGGGTGAGAAAGATTTGTGATCTTGTGACATTGTGATCCAATATCATTGATTGGATTGCTTTGGCAGAACAGTAGTATTTCATTATATTTTCTTTTTGTTCTTTTTGCTTTTACCTCTGCAGCACCTTGATTTATTTTGGGTAGTCAGCTCTATAAATTAACTAACAAGACAAATAAGTAACTAAATACATTTTTGTCCTTTGTCACCCTTTGCCCTTTCTGCAGATGCCTTTTATTCAGAAAATAATTATTTTGAAAATGTTTTAGAGATTGTGTTTAAAACATTTCTTTTATGCAGCAAAAATCAATGATACAGTGCAAAATATAAAGATTAGTTTCATGTTTGCAAAACAAAAACTTGTAATTATACCACCACTTGGTCTGCATATCTTGAAAGCTTATAATAAATCATGATAATCTATTGCAATACTGTGGTAAGAATGAGCAAAAATGTTGTAGCTATTTTGACCTTTGCCAACATTTTAGATCAGAATAATGATTTGCACAAAAAGGATAATTTTTTAATTATTCATACTCCTGGAAGTGATTTTTTTCCCAATGGTCCAACAAGCCAAGTATGTCAGACAATGCATTTTTAGATTACCACAGTCAAGAATGAAAAATGGAAACAATAATTATACTGAACCAACAAAATCTTGGAACTTAGATTTGGGGATTGGTTAACCTACTAACCATAATTTAGTCTCAATGATTGACTATAGGACTAAATCTGTGAAATGTAAAATAGATGGTGTACATTTTACAAAGAAAACATGTGTTCTTTACAAAGACATACAAAAGGGTTGTTGAGTGGTTGTTGACTGGTGCCTGGTGATCACTTCTAATGCAATGCTGCCCAGCTGGTTGGTCTTTTCAGAAGAATCTTGAATCCTTTTGGATGATGTTGTGCCTGCCAAGATTAGAGTGATCAACTGAAGCTTGGTGCATAAAAAAAGTAAACACAGGAGAATTTATTCAGCCTGCAATGAAAGCAAAAATACCAGTAGCATGATATGGTGCTCAGGCTGCATTTGGTCTAGTTCTTCATCACTGCTATTTCCTTTTCCCTTATTATGAACTTTTTAGATTTTTTTTTAGATTTAGATTTTATTTGATTTATATACCGCCCCCTCTCCCTAGGGACTTTTGCTTTGTGTTCTGCATATCACTCTAATAATCCCATTTATTCAGGTAAAACTCATTTAAAGGCAACTCGAATATTTAGATATAACTAGATATAAATATTTAGATATAACTTTATATCCAAAATTATTTAACACTCTGCCAAGACTGGATAAAACATAATTCAAAAAGATCCAACATTCTTCTGAAAAGACCAACTAGCTGGGCAGTGTTCCATTAGAGGTTGTGATCACCAGGTACCAGTCAAAAAAACCCTTAGAACATAGAATAACAAGGTTGGAAGGGACCTTGAAGATCTTCTACTCCAACCCCTTCTCAAGCAGGGGTTCTTATGCCATTCCAGAAAAAAGATTGTCCAATCTGTTTTCCAGTGATGGATCGCTTACAGTTCCAGGAGGCAAGCTGTTCCATTGATTACACTTTCTCATTTTTAATGTTACTACATCTTTTAATATAAGATTACAGTACAAGAATACAGTAACATAATCTTTCAAACTAGGAAGGCTAAAATGTAATTTCTCATTATATTTCTGTCTTGGATTCAAATTTCTTTTATCTGGCCATTGCCTTGGTTGATGGTTCTTCCTCCTATTCCTCAAAATTCTTCTACTGCTTATTATAGTACAATAAACTACACAGAAGATAATGCTGTTTGTTGCTTTGATGGCAGCAACACAATAATGCAGATTTTGCATTATTTGACTTCTCAACTCTCACTGGAAATGAATCAAGTTAGTAGCTTTGGTTTGGTCTGGGAATGTGTCTCGCAGTGGGAATAACAGTTGATAGTTCCCACAAGCATTGGTTGTCTAAAAACATTTCCTCACTAAAATTACTAACTATATCCCTGAATTATAAAGCTAGGACAGGAAAACTTGTGAAAGGCTATAATTACATGACAGTCTTATGAACATAGAAATATCTCACTTTTTTATTTTTGCTATTGTTGCTTCCTATGTCATTAGAAACTTTCAATGTGTTCCATGTACATTTGTGCTCACGTGTGTGAGGAGGGGGTATGAAGTATCCTTATCCGCAAACTATCTTTATCCTGCAGTTTGACATCTATTGTTTATTTTCTACAGTAATCTGACATTTATTTATTTTTAAAAATCAGGCACTTATACAGTGTAAACAGGCAATAGTATAATAGCATAGCTTCTATTGTGACTTCTATTGTGTGTTAAAGCAGCTGATGCTGCTAATTTTCTCTGCACTTAATTTAAGGGAAAAAAAAGTGTATACCAAAAGAAATACTTTTGTGAGCATATCATTTGAAGAGCTCACAAAAGAAGTTTTAAGTCATTATTGGCCAAAGCAATACATTTTATCTGAACAACCCATTCTACCAATACCAATAGCTATGGCTATTACAATCTCCTTCCAATGTTGAAACCAGATCTACCTTCCACCATAGAAATATTTTGCTGCAATTTAAAATAGCTTCTCTTAAGGGATGCAATATCTTTGATCGATAATCTTATAGAGTATCAAAATGCTTATCTAGATAATTTCATAGTCTTTTGCACTAAGGCTTTTATAGAATATGTAAAATGAACCCTAAGAGGTATAAGAACTATGTAAAATCTAGACTGTTTCAAAGAACAAATCAGGTTGGTCTGGTCTGGGGGTAGACCATTCTAGCTCATTCCCAGTTTAAATGTGATTTTGAAAAATTAGTTCAATATTTACTGGAAATTCTAGAATATTCATCACAAGGATGCATCACATTACTTTTATCCTTATTGGGACCTGTAAGACATGGGTAGCCAGATGTTATTCTGTGGGGTTCAAACTATCTATCAAGAACTGAACACTTAAATGACTATATACGGTGCATTATTTTTAGGAGCTAAAGATTCTCCAAAATCCTGTAATGGAGACATGATATAATGAAACATACGTGTCCTTTTGCTCTGAGAGCTTAAGGGAAGGTGAACCATGTACACCTAACAATCTCTACAGATAATCCTCGACTTACAACAGTTTGTTTAGTGATTGTTTGAAGTTATAATGGTACTGAAAAAAGTGACTTATGACCATTTTTCACACTTACAACCATTGCACCATCCCGATGATCACAGTTTATATTTATGATGGTTACAGTGTCACAGGGTCTTGTGGTCCTGTTTTGCAAAATTTTGACAAGCAAAGTCAATGGGGAAGCCAGATTCACTTAACAATCGTGTTACTAATTTAACTGCTTCGGTGATTCACTTAACAAATGTGGCAAAAAAGTCATAAAATGGGGCAAAACTCACTTAACAAATGATTCACTTAACTACATCAATTTTGGACTCCATTGTAGTCATAAATTGAGGACTACCTTTATAGATCCCTTCCTGAAAATTACTGAGCACCACGACCTGAACGAAGGAAAACATATGTGGCTCAGGATAATGTTACACAATCCAATCTGAGTCAGCCACTGGGACCAGAGTTTTAGCCTTTAGTTTTAGTCTTCCAAGGTATATTGCTCCATTTAGGAAAGAAGTTGTTTTGTGCATTAATTCAATTTTGAGATTTAATATTTTCAGATGTTTATATTCTTTTGAAGTTTATCACATGGAAGTTGGCATCTAGTCAATGAAGATGGATTTCCTGTACCTTATTTATAGCCAAAAGACTTACAGTTCAGCATTGGAAAGACAAACATTGAGCTCCAACTATTCTACTGTCTGGAGAAACGATTAATAAACATTAACTATGGCTGATTGTAATGAATCCTGGTTTCTCTTTATTGATGTAGGTACGTATGTTTCTTTTTTATCTTTTGTTACTTATTTTATAATGTTTACATTATATTTGTTGCTTGTATTTAATTACAAAGAAAACTATGTTAAGTTAGTATTCTGTGACTAACGCTTTGCATTAATAGCAAACTTTCTTTTCTGTAATGTTCTTTTGTGTATTGGAAAGCACATCATCCTTAGTAATATCTTCTAGACTAAACATATCCAGTTCTATCAGTCTCTTCTGGATAATATTAGTTTCCAGGCCTAAAATAATATTTCCTGCTTTTTCTCCATCTATTCGAATTTCAATAGAGGATAATACAAGTAGTCCTTAATTTATGACCATAATTGAGCCCACAATATCTGATGCTAAGCAAAAAAGTTAAGTGAATTTTGGCTCAGTTTATGACCTTTCTTGACACTCTTATTAAGTGAATCACTGCCATTGTTAACACGGTTGTTAAGTGAATCTGGCTTCCCCATCGACTTTGCTTGTCAGGAGATTGCAAAAGAGTATCACAGAACCCCAGGACATTGCAACCGTCATAAATATGAGTCAGTTGCCAAGCATCTGAATTTTGATCATTTGACCATAGGGATGCTGTTAGGGTCGTAGGTGTGAAAAAAAGTCATACGACACTTTTTGCAGTGCCGTTGTAACTTCGAACAGTCATTTAACAAACTGTTGTAAGTCAAGGACTGCCTGAATATGTAACTCAGGGTTCAACTATGGCGTTTTTGGTACTCTCTGAGCTTGCTTGTTTGCTTGCAGATATTATCTACGTGGAGCTTCCCTTGAAGAGCATCCGGAGGCTGCAGTTAGTACAGAATGCGGCCATGCGGGTGATTGTGGGAGCTCCAAGGATATATTACACCTCTCTGCGTGAGCTGCACTGGCTTCCTGTGGCCTTTCGGGTCCGATTCAAGTTGTTGGTGATCACCTTTAAAGCGCTCCATGGCTTGGGACCCGGGTACTTACGGGACCGCTTGTTGCCACCGTCAGCCTCCAGCCGACCGGTGCATTCCTACAGGGCAGGCCTCCTCGGGGTTCCACTGTCGGGACGATGTCGTCTGACAGCCCCGAGGGTACGAGCCTTCTCTGTGGCTGCACCTTCCCTATGGAACGAGTTGCCCCCGGAGATTCGGACCATTGCGGATCTGCGGACCTTCCAGCATGCATTAAAAACCCACTTATTTCAGCAAGCTGGTCTGGCCTAACACTTAACGGGGTTTTAAATTTGTTTTTAAATTCGTATTTGATCTATTTAAAATTTAAAATTTTTACTTTTATAATGTGGGCCATGATTTGATTTTTTCTTAAACTATTTTTTAACTTCTTTATGTATCTTTTTAAATGGCTGTGCACTGCCCTGAGTCCCTAGGGAGGGGAGGGCGGTATAGAAATGTATGAAAATAAATAAAAAATAAATAAATAAAATATTATACAACTAGGTAACACCATCAGCGCACCCAGTTGGATGTCTGAGCAAGCAATGTCAGAGAGCACCAAGAACTCCTGTTCCAGTTTCTCTGACTCTTTTAAAAGTATGTTGATGTAAATGGGACATACTACAGTAATTCAGTAACGCCCACCTACAGGGAAGGAAAGGAAGGGGATGTTTTCTGATGCTCCCTGCCAGCTTCTCACAATTTAATTAGGAAGTTGGTAAAAGGAAGTTGCTGCCACTCCCACTGTTGTTGTTTTTTTGCCCACCACGGTCGTTCCATTTCTCTGTTTAGGTAAGGAAATACTCAAACGATGGCCCAATGGGGCACAGATTGGTAAAGGAAATATCCCCATAACTGATGTTCAGTAACAATTACATCCACAGCAATGTAGAAAACAACTACTTATTTGTCAGTATAATACTACACAACCCATTCCTGCCTTAACATTTTCCAGGAAGTCACTGACATCCTCCATTCATTTAGTAAATTTCTGCTGCAATAGCTATACACTATTTTTTACCCTGTACAACTGGCAATCACAGGGTTTTTACGAAATTGCTAAACAATTATGTGCAGAACATATGAGTTAAAAACATGCAGCCTTACATATGCAGATAATTTTAATTATCTTTTATTTAGATTGTGTGTTGATGCCATCTCCTGGATTATGTTGGTACACATATTTTTGTCTATTTCTATTGTATTTGTTTTTAAGTAACTATTTTTTTCTGGGGAAAAAAGTAACAATGAAGTGAAAAAAAAAACCCAAAAAATCTCACAGGCATGCTGAAGCAAACGTAAATCCACATAATGTGGAAAAAAGTACTTTCTTTTATCTGAATTTCCCATCAAATTCATTGGTTGACTCATGGTCCTGCTATTTTAAGAGAAAGAGAAAAACATTTCTCTGTGTATTTCCTCCAAGTCATGCATGACTATATATTTCAGTCGTGCTTTCTCACTAGTTACATTTTTCTAACAAAAAAGATTCCAGGCTTTTAAAACTTTCTCTTATAGGGAAGTGTTTGAGCTTCCTGATAATTTTGATTACACTTCACCTCGTATCTCTTGTTTACAATGCAATGGTTTTAGCAATTCCAAGAAGATTCCACTCCCGTTTGGACTCTGATACAGGTGGCCCAAAGGCACAGATAAACCCAGAAGGGGCCTCAGGAACTGTTAGAGAGAATGCTAACAAACAAATGACTGCAAAGAAATATGACCTCCCCACTATCCTGTCAGAACTAATCCTTCCATCGCCCCCACCATCCTCCTAGAACTGATGAAGCTTCTTGGATGAGAAGCAAAGTGTGTTCTTCTTCTTCCTCAAGGGGAAAAAAAAACCTGTTAAGGGTGGTCCCCCATTTGGAGAATGAGTACACAGCAGAATGTTGTGAGAGTGGTGTGGTAAAATACACAAACCAAGATACAGAGAGATTGAGTAGAAACATAGTATATGTTTTTTTTTATTATTTTCTTAGAAATAGAGGTTTTAGCAATGTCCATCAGTCAGTCCAAATTCATTCACAGTCAAGTCAGTCAGTCATCAAACAGTTCAGTTCAGGGATAATCCAATACTCAAAGTCCATTAACAAATATACAGTTTGATACACAGAGATTGCAAACAGTAGCAAAACTCACAGAATACACGCTGGTTAACACAAGGCTTCTTCTGTAACAAACACCCTGCATTCAGTAACCAACAACCCACATCCAGTAACCCACATCTAGAAGTGATTCTGGCTCCTTCTTATTGCTGCTTGATTGAAGTGTGGCAGCCAACCACACTTTCCTTAAAGTTATACTACACTTAAAGGTAAAGTAACAATCCTTAAAGTTACAATCCTGGTTTATATATTGTTTACCCAACAATTGTTAGTTTTACATTCCTAACGATGATGATGATGATGATGATGATGATGATGATTGATGACAATGATTGATGATGGAGAATAAGAAATCTAAGATCCTATGGGACTTCCAGATACAGACAGACAGATAGGCCCTAGCCAATGAATCAGACTTCAATATGGTAGTAGACAAGGACTAGAAGGCAGCAGTGGAGTATAAAAAACTGGAGAAATAAACCCAGGGTCCTGAAGATGGAACCGGGGAGATGGAAAAAAAGTAAAAGCCAATGTGGTCTCACAGGTGGTAGGATCACTTGAGGCTGTGAATCCTAAGCTGGGAGGGTGGCTCCAACAGATCCAGGAACAACATCAGAGCTCTCTACGCAGAAGACCGCAATCCTAGGA
The DNA here is from genome assembly GCA_017656035.1 of Myanophis thanlyinensis. Lineage (NCBI taxonomy): Eukaryota > Metazoa > Chordata > Lepidosauria > Squamata > Homalopsidae > Myanophis > Myanophis thanlyinensis. The sequence goes on from JAEANM010022743.1 coordinate 10,024, forward strand.
AGAGGTATCTTAATACTGTGCAGAACTCTTAAGCGTCAGATGGATGATCCAAGATTGAGGAAGTCATAGACCATTCATCAGGGTGAGAAGGGATTTTTTTAATAGAGAGAGAGAGAATATTGGACAAAATACAAGCTTAGATGAGGATGCTAGCACTAGCACTAGCAACTTAGAGTTATATGCCACTTCAAAGTATTTTACAGTCCTCTCTAGTTGGTTTACAGAGTCCACATATTGCCCCAACAATCTAGCTCCTCATTTTACTGACCTTGGAAGGATGGAAGGCTGAGTCAATGGCAATAGCAACAGCACAGAGACTTACTGTATATGCCACTTCACAGTGCTTTACAGCCCTCTCTAAACCATTTACAGAGTCAGCCTACTGCCCACAACAATCTGGGTTTTCCTTTTACCAATCTCAGAAAGTTGGAAGAAGGCTGAGTCAACCTTGAGCTGGTCAGAATCGAACTGCTGAACTGCAGTCAGCAGAAGTAACCTGCAATACTGCAATCCAACTACGGTGCCACCACTCTGTAGACTGCTTAGAGAGGGCTGTAAAGCACTGTGAAGTGGTAAGTCTTAAGGGCTACTGCTAGGTCCAAGACAAAAGGCGAAGAACAATCTTCCAACTGTGGCAAGGCAAAGAGCAACAGGCATGAGTCAAAGCTGGTGGAGGAGTGTAAGCCAAAGCAAACAAGTTCCTAGCCTAGCCTCCCCATGGTTTCTTCTTGAGTTACTCCATCCAGGTGTTCCTTGGCATAAGGAGGGGTGGGGTGACCTCCTCCTGAGTAGCCTTGCAGCCTTTCTCTGGGCTTGCCTACGCTCCACTCTCCATGTCCTTGGATCAGTGGATTAGGCAGCTATTCCTCATCAGAGGGGATCTGCCTATCAGCACCGTTGCCTGACAGCAACATCTCTGTCCGGGTCGACTGCCTCCCCCAATGCCTGAAGGGCCTGGCACGGCATTGTCCTCAGCTTCTGGACTCTCCAAATAATGCCAGGAGAGATGGGCCATTCCTGTCGGACAGTCCCAGTTCCAACTCTGCAGAACTGGGCTCCAATGGGACAAGATGCAGCTGCCCCAGCTCAGATGTAGACCATATTCCATTTGGTACGTGCTGATTCTACTCCAGTAAATCATCTGCATTTCATACCATGAATAAGCACATTACCAGTCCAAAATATGCTCCAAACTGCTATTAATTGTAAGTCCATCTTTACATTAACATTAAACCAGAAAAGAGCTGCCGTATCTTTAATGGAAGCAATTAAGAACAAAATCCATTAACATGCACACTTTATTATAAAAAGATTCCAACTCCATTTATTAACAACAATAATAATAAAATAAAAGGCTTTGGCAAATCTGGGACTTTCAGAATCGACTCTTGTTTTCTACCCACATAAAAATGAGTTTGTAGTTCTACAGGAGTTGGATTCAGAGTCTTTTGAAAACACTCAGTGTTTTATATATATATGAACTTGTATATAGATAAGAACTTGTATATAT
>JAEANM010022744.1:0-11533 GCA_017656035.1 Myanophis thanlyinensis
ATATTTTCTTGAAGACGCTCTTCGTAACTCGAAAATTTTGTAACTAGAGCGTTTCATATGTAGAGGTACCACTGTACCTTTCTGTGATCTCTATACCATCATGGAGTACGTATATAGTACTAGAAGACTGGAGAATTACAAATTTATTCCTATCTTCAAAGTTAAAATGGGAACTTGGTAACTACAGGCTGGTCAATTTAACATCAATATTGAGCAAGCAAATTATTAAGCAATTATTTTGTATTCTGAAAATCAGGCCTAAAGCCTGGGGGACCCAGTAGGAATGGAAAAAAGTCTCTGGGAAGGATGGAAGTGGAGCATGGAGTGTCTCAGACAATGGGGAAAGCTTTGGGAGGACCAGGGCAAGTTATTCTGGGCCTTAGTTAAGCCTCCAAGAGCCTCCCCTGAGCCACCCTGTGCTCCACTTATAACATGCATATTTGTTAAATGATTCATTGGGGAGAGCTAGAATGGGAAAGTTGTTAGTTGAGCTGTGTCATTTAATAACTGTTGTGAGGTGTAACTGTTTTGGACAGGTTTTTTTATAGCTATATCTTGAAAATTACCTGTACTCTATTGGGGCCAGCGGTGATCCAAATCAGAGATTTTATGTTTTAACTTTTAAAAAATAGCGGAGTTGAATAGGTTGGTGATTCATATAAAACAATGACCAAAAACTAATAACTTTAAAACAAACATTTTCAGAATGGACTGACTCACTAAAGCAGGGGTGTCAAACTCAAGGCCCAGGGACCAGATCCAGCCTGCAGGTGCTTAGATCTGGCTGTGGGGTTGCCCTGGAAACAATAAAGGACCAGCCTGTAATGCCTCTGTCAACAAAAACAGAGCTTGGGAGGGCTGTATGAAAAAAGAAAGAACTGGATAGTAGATATGTCAATACCTGGAGATAGCAGAATAGAAGAGAAAGAACTAGAGAAGATAACAAAATACAAAGACTGCAAATAGAAATAGAATGACTGTAGCAAAAGGAAGCAAAGGTAATAGAAGTAGTGATAAGAATCTTGGGTGCAATCCCAAAACAACTGGAGCATCACTTGAACACCATTGGTATTGACAAATTCACCATCAGTCAAATGCAAAAGACTCAGAATAGCTTACATCGAGTGATAAAAACGGCATGACAAAACAGCAACAATAATGCATTGGAAGAGCTGCAAGAAATATTGTTTTCCTGCAAGCAAGAACTGGTGGGACCATAAAAATATACAAAATTAAGAAGCTAAACTTCTTTGAGACTTTAGAATTCAAACAGACAGCATCTGCTACATAAAACCCCAGTTAACAACTATCGATAAGAAAGACAAAAAAGTCTGAAGAATGGATTTGATAGTGCTTAAGAGAAAGCAGAATAGAAGAGAAAGAACTAGAGAAGGTAACAAAATACAAAGACTGCAAATAGAAAGAAAAACTGTGGCAAATAAAAGCAAAGGTAGTAGAAGTAGTGATAGGAACCTTGGGTGCAATCCCAAAACAACAATCAAAGCATCAATCAAATGCAAAAGAATATCTTACATCCAGTGACAATACCTCTAACACCATCAAACATCCACATCTGCCTATCTTAGGTCCTTGGAAAAAATTTGATAGCTGGCAAAAATGCCAAATCCAGTCTGAAAATCTGTCTGAGTGTGACAAATCAAAACAATAATAACCAAAGTACCAGTAACTTGTTTTTGCTATGATGCTGTAGTAATCTCAGGAAACCGAAGATAAGGATGGAAAGCATGGTCTTCCCACCTAAACTCAGTTTTTAAAAGATTGCTCCAATAAGTTTTACACACTGATGAATATTAGAAGAACCATCATTATTTCTTAGCAAGAAGTTCACAAAACAAAATAGATTTAAATATATGGGCTATTTGCAAGGTCTAGGTTTCTCTATGTGCCCCATTTTCAGGCCTTTATTGAGCCCATTTCTGAGGCTTTGAGGGCCGGTTTTGGGGCTTTTTTGGCCCATTTTTCAGGATTTGGGGCCTGTTTTGGCCCATTAAAAAAAACACTCCAAAAATGGGCTGAAAAAAGCCCCAAAAATGAGCCAACCCCCCACCCTGAAAATGAGCCAAAGGCCTGAAAACATGGCATGCAGAGGCCAAAAATGGCTGGCAGGTGGGCAGGCTTTGGCAACATTCACTGTATAAGACCACAGACATTTTCACCCACTTTTTTTTTGGGGGGGGGGGTGGTGCATCTTATACACTGAAAAATATGGTAATTGCAGCAGGGACATAGTATCCTCCCTTTGCTGAACAATTTAAGGATGGCGCTCGCTGATCTTTGGCCCAAGGCAGCCGCATATTTGCCATGTGAATTTCCTGAGCTAGTTGCCTGGATGACCATCCTTAGGTAATTGAAGGTGGTTATCTATTCTATGTTATGACCATTTAGATACCATGAATAAAGTTTTGGCCATTTTGTACATTTGTAATTTATGTCCAGTTTATTGTAATTACAATACTGAACGAAGGCTCATAGGGTTCTTTTAAGGCCTACTGATGCCCTGGAGAGGATCACAGCGTCATTTGCATAGAGCAGCAGGACGATGCTTTGATCATCTATTTTTTGGGGGTGGTAATTTAGTTTATTTAAGCATTTTACCATGTTATTTATATAGAAGTTGAAAAGCAAGGAGGCCAAAATGCATCTGTTTAACTCCTTTTTGAGTTTTAACTGACTTCGAGAGATACTCTTGCATATTACATCTCACTCTGAGAGATTTGTTAGTATGTAAGGCATGTAACAGATGAAGAAACCTGTGGTCAATTGAAACAGCTTCCAGCTTTTCCCATAGCTTAGTCCTGATAACCGTATCAAAGATTGCCTTGAGATCTATAAAGCTGGTATATAATGATATAGATTTATTTGATATGTATTTTTCAATCAAATGATTTGAGAATTAAACACTGATCTATGGTACTTCTCCCCTCTCTAAACCTAGCTTGCTCTTCAGCGATCAAGTTCTCAAGATCCAGCCACTCCTTTAATTTATCTTCGCATAGTTTGATGATTATATTTAGCAGACTTATTGGTCTGTAATTGGCAGGGTCCTCTTTCTTTCTCTTTTTAAAAATTGGGACAATTACAACTGGGACATGGCCACTGAAGTCAATATATGTGAATAGCATTGCAGAACTGGTATCCATCACTCCAAATTGTTCTTTAATAATTCAGCATAAATGATGTCAGCTCCTAGGGCCTTCCCAGTCTTGAATTGGCCAATGAGTGATTTAATTTTAGACTCTGACACTGGGTGCCATTCAGGTAAATTCTTAATTGTATATTTTATACTCACTGGTGTGTGTGTGTCTTCATACGTTCTCCGAAAGTAAAGTTTCCAGGTTGTAAGAGGTATATGGACCTCTAGTTGGGTATAAATTCTGTCAAAGTGACTAGTTATTAGATGCCAGAATAAAGAAGAGTTGTTTTGTTTTGCTGCCTCAATAAGCTGTTCACAGGAGGACCTTGTGTCTTGTCTCTTAAGAGCAATTAATTACTTAAATTGTTTTTTCGAGTGTAAGATGTGTTATTTGGCAACATTTTAATGAATGCCAGTAGCAGTCTATCAATATCAATTGAAGCTTCTAATTATTTTTTTCACAAATGTTCTCTGGAAATGGATTCAAAGCATTATTTAAAATCAATAATGCAGCACTATTATGAAATTTATTTGCCATAATGGGACAATTCTTCATGGCCATATGATCCTGCCCATTTCACCCCACATTTTCCAACAAGCCTGACCCAACATGGCCCTCTGTCCACAGATGGTCTTTCACCGGTGATATATCACTGGCACAACTTCTCTGCTGCTTCTCCAAAGTTGCCTAATCGTGGCCAATGCATTGTGACCCAAATCTCCACAGCCAATTGCACCCTCTCCCCATGGATGATTAAATGCACTTCTGGCACTTCTAGCTTCTGGTGCACTTTTAGTGTGTGCCTGACGAGGAGAGGCAGAGAGGTCATTGGCAGGAGCAGGGTTGGAAAACAGTGGTGATCTAGTGAGTGCTGAGGTCTGCAGTGTCACGTTCGCCAGTATTTGAATGGCGAGAGGAAGGAGTGACAGAAAGTCTTTGCCAGTAGCATTTGGAAAGCATGGGGAGGTGACAGAAAGGCTTTGTCAGCAGTGTTTGGATAGTGGGTAGGGTGAGAGGGGTTGCCAGCAGCATTTGGATAGCGTCAGGAGAGCGTTGCCAGCAGCTTTTGGGTAGCATGATGAGGGGTGTCAGTAGTCAGCAGAGAGGTTTTGCCAACAGTGATATCACTATATTTTGGGCATTAAATTTGCACACAACTTGGGGGAAAACCTGTTAGTTGGAGGCAGGGAGGGAAGGTCAAAATGTGTGCACATGCAGGGATCAGGCAAAATGGGTAGTCTCCCACATGCTACCATCACTTCCGACCACCTTTTGAAGAATAAGGGTTTGGCCCCCATGCAGCTCCACTGTGGTCACAATCCCATACTCCCGAACATGCCCTCCCCATATGCGTCTTCCCCATTATCCAATTCATTGCTTTATTCAGAAACCATTCCTCTTTTTATTTTCCACACCCAAAACATCTCTTGCAATTTTTTCCTTGCACTGTGAAGTTCTTTGCACTCGGGGGGAGGGGGGGAATCTTGATAGCTGCCTTGAAAAAGGGGATGAAGGGTGAGATGTTGGATTACCATCCCAGCAATTTTTTTCCTCTTTGAACGAAAGGATTGCCCCCAACTCAGCAAAACTTTCCAAGATAACTAAGCATGCAAAGTTAAACACATCATTATATAAAGACACAGCAAAGGCACAAAATGATAGAAACCTACAGAACTCGGGAAGACACGCAAAGCATTTCCACAATCTTTTGATATTGCCTGGGTGAAAGAGGAAAAAGAAAGGTACGTGCATTTGAGAAATGGGCATGTGGTGGGAGAAAAAGAGGAAGGGTACCCTGGTACTAAATCAAGAGCAAATTAAAAGTGAGGTGGGGGAGGTGAGCTGGAAGGCAACCCCATCTCCAAAACTGGGGGGGGGGGGGGGCAGTGCTCATCCTAATTGCTTGGCAACCAGAATCCAATTGTTTGATGTCACATCTGCTGAACTATGATGAAAAGGAATCCAGAACGAAAAAAAATGAGAAGCTGGGTATCACTTTAAAATAAGCAAGCAGCAACCTGAAACCTACCTTTCCACTGAGAGATACACACCAAAACACACACCCTTCCATGATTAATCCCAAAGTTCATCCCAGCCGAACCAATGAATGAAAAGCGATTAAACATTAATATTTAATTTAAACCCATGGAAGGGGTCTGCCTGTTGGTGTGTGTCTCTTGCTGAAAAATAGGTAACAGAGCCTGGTAATAGTAAATTTCAGCCACTCTTTACATCTCCCACCTGCATTATCCAAACACTGCTGACAAATCTTATCTTCCTCCTCCTTCCCCCACCCCACCCCCCCACTATCCCAATGTTGCTGGAAAAGCCTGTCACCCCTTTCACTTGCCATCCAAAGGGTGCTGGTGAAAGTGACACTGCAGCCCCACCAGTTCCCCTTATACCAGCACTGCTGCTGCCAACGTCCTGTGCCTCTTGCATTTGGGCGCATGCCAAAAGAGTGCCAGAAGCTAGACAAACCAGAGGCACATTTAATCGTCCACAGGGGGAACTGGCCGTAAAGTCTTGGGTTGCAATGCATTGACCACAATTAGGCAAACTTGAAGAAGCAACTAAGAAGTTGTGGTGGTAATATATCACCAATGAAGGACCAGCTGAGGACAAAGGGTCATGGTGGATCAGCTGTGCTGGGAAATTCAGGGTGAAATGGTCAGGGTCCATTGGCAGTGTAGAATTGTCCCAAACCCTTTATTTGTTGCCCATCTTGCAATCTGAGGTGACAGCATTTTATAGTAAGATAAAATACCTAACTATCCAAACAATTATAAATAGGAAAATTAGAAAAATCAAAACAAACTAAAAACAAGCTTGAAGGTGAGGGGGGAGGTGCCTTCTTTGTTAATGCACCATCTACCTCCAGCTAACAGCTTCTCCCTCATGACCCCATGCCAGTCAGCATAGTCAGGGTTTAAAGTTTTTTTCTGAAGGCTAAAAGAGAGGAGATGGTAAGAAGTTCCAAACGGCAAAAGTCATGGCAGAAAAGGTTCTTCTCCTGAATCATACCAGCCAAAATTCCTTGGCTGATGGGTTCTGCAGCAGTATGAGTGGAGCAGACCTTTGCACCAGCACAAGTGGAGTGGGCTGATCCCATGGCAGAAAGACGTTTCACCGAAATTCTGGAGCCATGCCATAAAGGGCTTTAAAGATAGTAACCAATATCTTGAATTGCATATACAAGCAGATGCAGGAAGCCAATGCAGCTCACATAACAGTGGTGTTACATATGCCATCCTAGCAGCATACAAAACTGTCTGCGTTGTGCTTTTTGACCAGTCATACCTTCCAAATAGACTTTAAGAGTGGCCCCAAGTACAGCACATCTCAATAATCCAAGTAGGAGAGTATGAAGGTGTGATTGAGTGCAGGATCTCACAATCCAGAAAAGGATATAATTGGCGCAAAATACAAAGATACTCTCCTAGCTATAATTGCCTCTGTTCTTTGAACAGGAGTCATGACTCTAACCCTAACTGTATACTGGGTCTAATCTGGAGTAGTGCTACCTCATCCAATCTAAAGACAATAAATGTATGGATCCTGAGGCTCCACATATCTACAGCCACTCTGTTTTACCAGGGCTTAGTTGAATTCTGTTATCTCGGAATCAGGCCCCCAACATCATCAGGTACTGTGAAAGGGCAGCTACAGGGGAGAAGATGTAAAGCTGAGAATCATAAGCATATTGATATCTCATCCCATAGTATCCCATGATATCACCAGCAGTTTCATGCAAATAGTAAAAAGGAATGGAGAGAATACCATGCCCTATAGAACCCCACAAAGAAGCAGTCTATTAACACAAATTGTAACTGGTCATGGAAAAAGAAACTAAAGTGGAGCAACACTGCACTGCCCAGTCCCAATTCTGGAAGCTGGTCCAAAAGATACCATGATTGATGGTATCAAAAGCTACAGAGAGGTCAAGGACAGCAAGGATGGATGGAGAAGAAGGATGGACTCTACTGTCACCAGAGATCATCAACTAGCATGACCAATGACATTTCTGTCATATGACCGGGCCTGAAACCTGACTGAAAGGAAACTAGGTAATCCGTGTCATCCAAGACCCTCTGGAGCTGCAATGCAACCACTTTTACCATCACTTTCTCTAGAAAGGGAAGGTGGGAAATAGGATGATAATTGTCCATCACAGACTCGAATGATGGCTTTTTAAGGGAGGGGCAGACCATAGATTTCTTAAAGGATGTTAGGAACTCCATTTCCTGCAGAGATGCTTTAATCATTGCTTGCACCATCAAAAAGTCACTGTTTACTGTAAAATTTACTGTAATCTTGAGGGACAAAGATCAAATAAGCAAGTAATTGCACTAACAGGCCCAAAGATCCTATCTACTTCCTCAAACTGCTCCCACCTAATAAGATAACTCCATTCCCTGGGCATTTCAAATGGAATTACACCACACTTGGGTCCAATCAAGTGATTCCATCCATCAAATGTTGCACAAACTCTTCTGTGAGGCCCTGAAGATGATTGTCTGAGACCTTTCCCCAAGGAGGGACCAGATGCCCTGAACAGGATCATTGGGCAACACCTGTGGATGCAATGTGCAAATAAATACTGACATTTCATTGCTCTTACTGTGCAAGATACATCTTAATCATAGCTTTAATATGTGATTGGTTGGATTCATTTTTTGTTTTCCACTAATAGTGCTTTTGTCACTTATTCTTTTCAGTTCTTCTGTAGACCATGGGGAGTGCTGGGGCTGATGGGTCAAGAGAAGGCACAAGTGCAATTCTGTTCAGGACTTCAGGCATTCTCGGTTGCAGTCAAAGCTTTCACTGAACATACTGCAGTGTCTCTGGGATCTCCCCCAGCTCCCTTTGGACCCAAGCAGGTTCATCAATCACTGAGAAAGACCATATGAATAAGTCTAGTACGCCCCAAAGTGATAGTGTAATATAGTCTCAAAATCATCAGGGCATGGTCTGACCATTGACAAAGGGAATTGACAGATCCCCCACCAGGTCACCTTGCCACTGCTCCAACATGAAGATTATATCTGGCGTGTGACCATCTAGAGTCAGGTCATGGATGTCTTGGGATAGATTCATGGCAGTCATGGTGGCTATGAATTCCTGAAATACAGAGTTTGGCAACAGAGAGGGAGAAGCGAAAGGGTTTAGGGAAGAAACAAGGCCGTTATAGAAAAGATGTTTGAGTCTAGGGAAAGGGGAAAAAAGAAACTCACTCTAGTTACAGTTGTATGTAGGAGAATTCTTTTGGTTAGCTTTCAAAATTCTGTAAAGTTATACTACTAGTAATAAATATATTTCCAGAAACCCAAGGGATTCTTGTTTCCTGAGCTTTCCAGCCTCTGAGGCTTGACAGTCTGCATTAAAAATTACTAACATTAAACTTAATTAATAAAATACAATTTTCACAAAAGGGAGATTTTACTGTTAATGATTTAAAACATTTAAGATTTGGTTACAAGACACCTAGAAAACCATGGCTTATCTTCCAAAATCATGTCTATAAACACCAAGAATTCAATTGAAAATAAAATAAATAGAATGGCCAAAATCTTATGAGAATTTGATATTCTACAAAACTTTATAAAAACTTGATATATGGTAAATTTCAGCAAATCTTGTGGATTTAAACATCTTTTTTAATGATTCAGGAGATTTTGTTGAGTTAGGGGAACTACTTAGACCACTGAAGTTTGTTAAACTTCGTGACAAGATATTATTATATTATAGTGATGATTATAGATTAATTTATTATGTTGACTGTTATGATTAATCACACTTAATAACTCTGAGATCAACATCATTTAAAATTAAAGAACTGAGATTTCTTTCAGTTAACCACAATATGTTATCATTATTTACTTACAATAGCATCTATTTGTTCCAGAATTTTCATAAACTGCTCAGCAGTTCCCTTTATCCGCTTATCCAACTGACTAAGAGCTTCAGTTTGATTATTCTTTGCAAGAAAATCCTATATGAAAAATACACTGTTTACATTATGCTTATTCATAACTTAATTGGAATAGGCATTATTATAAAAGCTGTAAGAGCTATGTGCCTATAGTATCCATAGTTCTGTAACTAATTCCATGCATACAAAAGGCAATATTTGTCCAACTTTCTATGCAAACAACCACTGATTCATATGAATATAAATGAAATGTACTAATATACATCAGTAAGCCTGGATACACCATTCACTTACATTTGTTCATCAATATTACATACTCAAACTTCCTTTATATGCAGACTTCTATTCTCTCATATTTTCTTCTCTCCTTACTGCATACAAACTGGCTCTCTTCTCAACTCTCAATCTATGCAACCTTTCCCCAATATCACACTCTTATACGGCCACACCATTAATTGGGAGGGTTACTTTCAGATCTAGGCTCTATCATCATGTTAACAACACTCATAGTCAAAGACATCACACTTCCTTCACTGGGAATGCCTTCCAAAATCTCAATTAGAGTAAATCTATCACAATTCTAGAGTAATATATGCATAATTATAACTTAACTTATATCTACACACATCTCAGAGTCATACTTCCAGAGCCTACATATTATATATCATTCATTCCAAAGAAAATTCTTTTTCATATACATATAAAGATATTTTTGACCACATATTCTGCTAGATTTTGTCAGATTCTAAATTGACAAATCTATACCTGACTTTTACAAATATGTATTAACTATTGAAATGTAAAATAACTTACTTTCTGAATCTCTCTAAGATCTTTATTTACTTCATCTATTTTTTTAGCAAGCTGTTCCACTGATTTCTCCAAAACTTTTAATTTCTTTAATTCAGTCTCCTCCTCAGGACTGTTCTGTTAAGAGAAGAGAACATTACTATCATGAAGTACCTGGTTTATTGGGGTGGATGCATTAAAATAAAAGGCAAAAATATTATAATCACAGAACAATATATAAGGGAACAACTGAATGTCAGTCATAAATCACAACAAAGTTTACAGTAAAACATACAATGAGCAGGAAGTCATATGGCATAAGTACACCCTATTCCATTTGGCCTTAAACTAAACAGTCAGAGTATATCTGCTCTGCAATCTGTGAGAAAAGTGAGATACTAAGCTAGCTTTTCTGGCTTCCGATTGTTACATATTTACCTATAGCTATGTTATAGATAACAATCTCCAATTGACAAAATCTAAGGTTTTAGTATAACCTCTGCTTGATCACTGATGCTATAATAAGTTAAACTATATTTATGCCTAAGAAAGACGGGACAATTTTTTTCATGACATGTCTTTCAAATTCTACTTCTAAGAAGCAAGTATGCAATTACATTGAAGAATCGTTTTATTACAGATGCTGAATATGACAGGACTAATTTTGCAAATTAGCATATTAGTATATTTAGTATATTAGTATAATTTGCAAATATACTACATTAGTGTAACATTACAATAATATTTTGTAATTTTTGCATATTTGCCAAAATATTCCCATTTTCTTTAGCATGTTTCAGGATTTACAGTACACCTTGAAAGTACACCTTGAGTCTGAAGCAGGAGACCCTGAAATAACAGAATATCCAGACAACCTTAATGGACAATATTAAAGAGCTTCCTATGCCCATAGCCCACGGATGATAATGCCAACTGGGATAATACCATTCCATCATTGCCCAGGGATGTTTGTCTCTGTGCAATGCCATTTTTTTCAACTTGAAGGAACAGATATTCCTTTAGTTTATATGATTCTCTTCATAGACCAATTATTTCTAAGGATGTAATAAAGGAAGATATGAATGTTACAGAAGACACAAAAGAAGAGCAAGAGATGCAATCAGGTATAAAAGTTATCAAACCACTGATGCAATTTCACAAAAAATTGACAATACACAATTGACTTAATTGCAGCTATGGAATATATGGCACCAATCTTTATTATGATGTGGATTAAATCCAATCCTCTCAACACAACTGAAACCAGTTCCAGGTAAATCCACAACTCTCAAGAGGGCAAGTTTGGGACTTTCTTCATGAATATTAACAAGGTTGACAATTATTTGAGAAAAAGAGACTTGATAGACATTCCACAGAAAAATAAGATTTTATTCCATGAGGATAAGCTGGAAGGAATGCCTTAAACTTAATGAAGCAATTGGAGTTAAGATGGCTCTTTACAAATCTGATACATGTAATTGAAAGAAAGTTCTAATGTAGTTTTGTGTTTATAAAGTGGGTTTGAATATATATGTGTGTGTGTGTATTTGTTTTCTGAGGTTTTCGCGGGTATTTGTATGTGGATATTTGGTTATTCGGGTTTTTTCCCGCATAGGATTTGAAGTTTCTTGGCGACGTTTCGACGAAGTCTCATTCG
>JAEANM010022745.1:0-11533 GCA_017656035.1 Myanophis thanlyinensis
TTATTTATTTATTTATTTATTTATTTGATATTCATCTTTTCTCCAACAAGTATTTTCAGACCATTTCAACATCAATCACTACCAGTTAATAATATGCATTATTTCCCCCCTTTTTTTCTCCTGTTCACAAAACATGTAAAAATAGAAGTGGAATGCCCATATTCTTAAGGCTTTTTCTTGGAGATTCTGAAAGGTGCATCCCTTTCAGAATTGCCTCTTGAGCATTACTAAAAGGGAGGGTAGTATTGTTTGTAACACCCTCCCACCCAAGAACCTGTTCTGGGAATTGGTAAAACAGTTGTCTTAATCTCTGCTTAGAGGGTGACATGCCCCAGAACATTGTTTTCTTTTCCCCCAAGGCTTGGAAAAGTCATAAATCCTGGTCAGAACAGCCCCTGCTGATTCTGTACAGTTCAAGGACTGATATCTTGAGATAGTAACTGCAGTCAGCCAGACTGTGTTTCACTTTTTCCCATTTTTAAACAGATGCTCTGACATTTCCACTCATGCTATTGTGAAGAACAGTTGTAGTAATGTTCTTGCTTGTAGCTGATCTTTCCAATTGACCTATTGAATGCTGATACTGATGATGTGGTTAGTAATTTTTTTTTCACTGAGTGACTGATAAAAAATTGTGTCAAATATATCTTGCAGGGGAAGAATTGTGCTGGGTTACACCGAGGCAGAACTTTGCATGAGAGGAACAGGATACCAGTTTATCCATGCAGCTGATATGCTTTATTGTGCTGAGAACCATGTCAGAAGTAAGAGATATATCTTGATCAAGTCTTGATAAGGAGAGAAATAAGTACCAGAATAAGTTTTTAAGTATATCCTAATAATACATTTTCTTTTCTTTTCAACTTTTCTTTAGACATCTCCTTTTACTAAATATAAGTTTATGTTGGAGTATTTTAATATGCCCATGTGAATTATTTTTGCTTGAAATAATCCTACATATTCTGATCACATCCCACTCTGTATTTCTTTCTTTTATGCCACTACATCTGTTTTCAGTTAGAATATGTATATTAAAGCATTTTTTCCAAAGTCAAAATTGAAAGTGTATTGCCGTATTTTGCTGTATTTGAATATTTTTAAATCAACATTTTATTTTGATTGATTGAACTTCTAAAAATATTTTATTGGAGACATTCTTCCTTTGGAACTGTTATCATTGTGTTTCATTTGTTCTGAGAAACAGCTCTCTGTTTTACCAGTACAGAATAGCAAGTAAAAGATACCTTTATCCTATTTAAATATTGCTCCTCTAATAAATGGTGGACAATGTTGATAACCAATGTACAATAGTTGATCTATTGGGTGCCAGACCTATTGTAGGCAATTATTAGGATATTTTAAGAGTGATAAGATCTTCAATTTTGTTTTCACCAAATTATGGTGTAGTTCAGCTGCATAAGAATTTGATGAAAATATACTAATAAATCTGAATGTTAAATCTAATTAAATTGAAATATTTCTGTATTTATTTTTAGTGATAAAAACTGGAGAGAGTGGCATGACAGTGTTTAGACTTCTTACCAAGGAAAATCGATGGGCCTGGGTTCAAGCAAATGCTCGTCTAGTTTATAAAAATGGAAGACCAGATTACATCATTGCCACACAGAGACCTCTTACGTAAGTAGCTGCCAAGATAAATTTATAACTACCAACTCCTAAATCAGATAAACTAGCGTATATTAATATAAATCAGGGTTTATGAATAAAATAAAATGTTTATTAAAAAACTCACTACAAATTAATGTTTTTTAAGATCCTAGGGAATTCAAGAAAATGAAAATATAATGCTATAGTATTAATAACAAACTAATTTAACACATTCACTTGGTGTTTAATTGCTCTTACATTTTATAGAAATGCAGTGGCAGATTACATAATTAATGCTGCTCAGAAACTTTTTATATTTCACATAACTCTTTGTGGTTGCAATCTTTTTGTATACTTTTCTAAATAAATGAAGTAATGAATATTTGTGGCTGTATATTTCAAATATTTTTCCCCATTAACTATTATTTTATGCTTTTAGATTTGAAACAAAAATGCCTCATAGAAGCCAAATGTTTAAGAATCAATTATTAAAGGAATCCTTTGTATAAAATAAAGTGGTTGGAATAAAACTTAATAAAATTATTAAAAGAAGCATCCACACAATAAATGTTGATAAAAAATAGTCCCTTATGACATTAAAGAATGAATGAATACATTTCACACAAAAATAAAAATAGAAAATAGGATATGCACAAATTATAAATATGCTCAGTCATTTCCTCTTTTTGAATATTTATCCACACTTCTTGTAATCATAATTTTTTTAAAATAAATTCTCTGTGATAGTAGTAGAGGAAGGGGAATCATCATTTAAAAACAAACAAGTAAACAAAAAATTGTAAGCTTGATTTTTAAAATAAAAAAAATAAAAAAGCAAATAAGCTTGGTTTGGGAATACAGTTATTATATGATCATGAAGAATTATACAGTGATCAGTTTAATAATGTGTCCCCACTATCCTTTCAGTGTTTATTTTTACTAACTTACATTTCTTATGTAATCATAATTTATAGCTTCTGCATAAAATCCTCTAAGCTCCTATATAATTTACACATGGTTAAACACATTTTAGTTAATGAGTTATAATCTATTTATAATTATTAATAATCTAGATTTTCTGTTAGATGATTTCTGTGCACACTTAGATATTTCACTGCATATTTCAGTACTGAAATTCAATTAATTTTACTCTCTTTGTGTTTTTCAATTCAGAGATGAAGAGGGGGCAGAGCATGTACGAAAGCGCAATATGAAACTGCCTTTCATGTTTGCTACAGGTGAGGCTGTTTTGTATGAAGTAGCGTTTCCTCAGCCCGGTATAATGGATTCATCTCAGACAAAGGTTAAAAGTGATATTGGAAAAGGAGCTGCTTCCAAGGCTGCACTGTGCAAAGAATCTGTTGATCCCAATTCACTTTTGGGAGCAATGTTGCAGCAGGATGAATCAGTTTATCTTTGCCCACCTGCTTCAAATAAAATCTCTCTTGAGAGGGACATTTTTGCAGACACTAGAGGTGAATTGAGCAGCATGATGGCCAGAAATTGGCAGGATGCTCTTTTATCAGTAGGGAATAATAGCATCCTCAAACAAGAGCTGACTGACTGTCCTCAGGATAGTAACTTGATGGTTCCCGAAGAAAATGTAGGGCTTTTTCAGGATAACAAAAACAGTGAATTGTTCAGTATCGTGAATATGCTCGAGACTGACTTTGATGATATAGACTTTAATTTTCAGCAGGATGATGGTTTTTTTAAGAATGATTTTACTGGTGTGGATGACATTAGAGATATTGACATAACTGATGAAATCTTGACCTATGTTCAGGAGTCTTTAAATAAGACAGATGTCTTGTATTCAAGTTGTCAGCAGCAGGAGCCCTTGTTTCAGAATTCTGCTTGTTTAATGCAGCAGCAAATAGATCAACAGCAGATACCAACAATGATGGAACAGCAGCTGCCACAGCAGCTGCCACAACAACAACTGTGCCAGAAGATGAAGCACATGCAGGTAAATGGGATGTTCGGAAACTGGAACTCTCTCGGCAGCACAGCTCTTAACTCTTCCCAACAGCAGATACAACCATTTGACCTTTCTGACATACAGGAAATAACTCAGGAGTTCCCTTACAAATCTGAAGACAGTACAGCATCATATGCCTGTAGAGAGGAGTATACTCCTTATAAACAACCTACCAGCATGATGTCACAATTCCCAGATTTTACAGAGGTAGACTTTTTCACTGAAAACTTTAATCTGTCTACTTTTCCAAGTTCTTCTGATTTAGATTTTCTCAACTGTTTTCAAGTCCCTGAAAGTCAATCCTATGAGCAGAACTCTCAGCAAGTTACAGAAAGTTCGGAGGCCTGCTATGCTGGTGCATTATCAATGTATCAGTGTATGTCTGAAAACCAGTCAAATGGCTCAGAGCAAATGCAGTATGATCCAGTATTATTGGAACAACAGCAATCAAACAAGGTATGGAAATAACAGTATTAAAACAGTCTTGAGGGGTTTTGGACTGTTACATGTGCTCACTGCTATAGTAAGCCAAATAGAAAAT
This sequence comes from Myanophis thanlyinensis, assembly GCA_017656035.1. Lineage (NCBI taxonomy): Eukaryota > Metazoa > Chordata > Lepidosauria > Squamata > Homalopsidae > Myanophis > Myanophis thanlyinensis. The sequence goes on from JAEANM010022745.1 coordinate 4,131, forward strand.
TCCAGATTATCTTATGAATATTCTTCTTCTATTATTTGTGCAATGAAACTAGTCAGAAACTAACAGGGATAAAATAATGCATTATATTCATACATCCTGAACAATCAAGGTTCTTTTCTGATTCCTGACTACTTGGGAGTAATAGGCCAGCAATCCTGTCAGATTTCTAAAAGCATTTATGCTTAACCATTATAAATGTAAAAGGGAACAATATTGTACAAAACTAACAGATGATCCTTAAAAGTTGTGCTTGGAAATTTCAATTTATTTGTTCTGCTTCTGGTTGTTTGAATATTTAGTGGGGTAGTCTGAAACAATAATGTTTTTTTAATTTATGTATTTAATTATTTCAAATTGCTCTTGAAAATGTGTTTCAAATTTACTTTCTAAAATGCCTGAAAAGAAGGCACCCAAATAGTAGGAAGGGACATGGGAGGCATATAAGAAAGATCTCTGTTGATGTGTCTGTGAATTCTACCCTATACTACATCTGGTTAATCATTCAGGTAGGATATTCATTCACTCATTTAGACTCTTGGTCTAGTCCAAGAAAATAGCACGACTGATAGCAAGTGATATACAATAGGGCTCAGAAATAGCACATGAAATAGACAAAATGATGTGGATGTATACTCCAAATTATTAGAGGCACTGCATAATAAAATATACAGGAAATACATTTTTTGAAATGTATTTGTCAGGTCCTGTGAAAAACATATAACAAGATAATCTGAGATGTAACCTGTGAGTCATCTTTTCCTCTGTTTAAGTCAGTGGCTAGTAACCCTAAAGGCCAGTGTAACAGCCTACAGATGGACCACTGGACCTGAATATAATGGCAAGTCTATTTTGCCTTCAGAGCCACAATCAGGTAGTTCTGTGCCACCCAGTATAGTCTTTCTGTTCATGCTCTAATGTTCCAGTGACCAGATAGCATCATCATTAAGATATCATAGATATCTTATAAAGCAAGATTTTTGTTGAAAAGAGAGACAAATTACTTGTTTATTAATAATGGAATAACTAAATATAATTTTGGGCTGCCTCCACAGTGGTCTGAGGAGAAGACAAAAACATTGCCCAATAGAAAAGTGGGACGTGAGGGAATAACTACTACTAAGTTAACTCTTGAAATCTTTAACTTTTCATAATGAATAAATTCCAATGCAACCTGGGGACAATTAGTTAAGTCCAGTTTTTCTGTTTAAGCAATAAAATTATTTTTTCTGGACTTAATATCATTTTTACCTGGTTGTAGATTAAGATAGATTGGATGATTTCTATTTAATAAAAGTTTGTCTGTTTTGCAGTTTCAGAATATTTTTGCTGAAGAAAACTTGAATGATGATTATCTGCAGCAGTTAGTTCCTGTCAGCACTCAACCTGGGACACATCTTCAGCCACTTCATCATTCAACAGAATCTAGATCATTCTCAGATTTAGCATCTAATGGTTTTGTGTAGTTCAGGACAAAGTCCTGCAGAGAATTTGATCAAGAATCTAAGTGGAGAATGAAAATCAGATGTTGCACTTAATATGCATGCATATAGAATACATCATTCAAAACTTGATATTTATATGTGGAAGTTGAAGCTATTCCTATAGCCTAAAAGTGTGCACATGTCAGTGAGAGTATGCACCATTGTAATATAATTGCTGCATCACATTGAGAACATAAGATAAGGCAAATGGTTTTATTGTTTTAAAAATAAAATGGATACACTGAGAATCTTGTTTGGAATAGCATAAAAATTTCATACATTACTTCAAGCTTTTTTGAATCTGGTGTTCTAGTCAGAAGAGCAAGTAAAGCATATATGAGTACTTGCTTATGATTTTCCATTTCTTTTATTTTACACTTCAGGTTCTAGCACTTTAATAGAAAGTTTGATAGAAAAAAAATGAAATACAGATTTAGGTTTTGTACAACAAATTTCATTGCATTACTTCTTTACAGTTAGCCTAAGTGCCTCACAAAGTAGCTTATTATCTTCAAAAGGCACTTGTAGAAAAAAAGTTATTCATTATGAAAACTAGTAGTCCGCATTTTATGGCTGTTCTTTTGTTACTGTAGTTTGTTTGAAAGCAAAGTATATTACTTTAGCTTTCTATTTCTACTAAGTATAATCATGCTTCTTTAGGGCTTCAGGTAAGGCTTCTTGTAAAAGATTAAAAAAAAATATTTTATGTTCAGCTGCTTTTTTGCATTCTTCAGGTAGAACAGGGTAAAACAGGCATCTTGTAGGAGTATTAATCTCCTGAAATTTGTTTCTGAATTTCATATACTACAGAAAAAAACATGTGCCTTATCTTGTGTTGCAATGCTTACTCAGAAATCCTTTTTTTTTTAAGCATAACCCTGTTCTATGCAAATAATTCCATTAAAATTGTTACTGAATGGTTAATTTTTTAAAAAAGATAGCATAAATAGCAGTAGTAAATACTATTAATTTTTATTTTAGCTAACATTTCTACACAGTGTCACATATTCATTGGCTGCTGTTTTCTTCCTTCTGTTTCAGTGGGAAAAGACACCACTGACATTAAAAATCCCTGATGATTGCACTCTGAAAGAAAAAGCTCTTTCTATTTTGCAAATTCACTTTAAATGTTCACCTGATAAAATTTAAAATTTATTTTAATTCAAATTTAGAAAGAAATTATCCTTGAAAGGATACTTTAAATTTTGTTTTAAAATGTAAAGAAAAACCCTTAATATTAGGGATTTTTTTAACCTGAAGATTTTTTAGTAACGTAAGCACCAATGTTTGGTGTTTTGTAGTAGTTTAAGTGAGGGCAGTAAATATACATGTACAGGCAAATGAATGCCAATATATGATGTGTAGTTAACATAATAATGTTCCATTTATAACATTATAAAATACTTTAAAGAAGTTAATTTTAAATTGGTATCAATACACATAACATATATTGCATAACTGTATATCACAAATTACAGAATAGTAGTATTGATTTTTTTCTAATGAAAATTCTGCCTCAGGAGTATGTTCAGATTTTTGATGAAATAACTTTCAGTCAAATTTAATGAAAAGTATACAAGGAATGTTTTGTAGGGTCATGACTATAGATTACTTGGTTTCAAGTGATTCAAATGAGCTCCATTTTTTTAAAATTCGCAAATTTATGTAATAATGATCTTCTAGCACAGATTAAGTAATTTGTAAAACTTTGAGTTTACAACTAGCACAACTTTTAAAAGAGCTTTAAAAAGTACTTTTTGATTGCATGCTACAATCAAATAACATTCAGAAATAAACATAATTTTAGAACCATCTCATAAGGCACTAGAGGCTTAGGTCTGCCCATCCCTGAATTTATTAGTTCAGTAATAAATTATTAATTATTTCTGAAATTCTCATATGGTCTTGTTTCTAAATACTTTCTATTGCTTTTTTTTTACAGTATATGCTTACTATTACCATTACAAGGGTAATGTTAACAATCAGAAAACCTACTTTAAAAAGTCAAGGTTCAAAGGGATAGTGTCCTTTTTATATAAAAATAAAAATGTGGAGAAAGCCACAACAAAAAATTTCTGTGTATCATTTCACTGCTATGCCAAATATTATCCAATCACGTAAGTGCCAAGGTTGCAATACAAACTATGTGCTGCCTTATTGTAAGTTAGTTTATGTTATGCATAATATCATCTGTTTTTCTTTGTTAGGTTGTGCCTATATACTACAAACCCCTGCGTATTGGTGTTGCACTTTTGATCTACATCATACTCTTAAAAGCAATGAAATTCTGACTTCGTCCCTTGGAAAGTCACCTGTCTTCCCCTCATTCCAAAAAAATTATTGCCTAGTTTTAATCAGTATTAGTGCACCCTTTTGCAGATTATGTCTTGACTTTTTCTCTTTCCCGTCATTCCCCATTCCCCTTTTGTTTATGTTTTTTGTTTTAATTAATTTCTTCTCTGTAAGGTTATAATTTTGTAGTGCTTTTAATGAGCTTCAGTAAAACTTGTAAAGCTTAATATATGGTAATAAAATATCTCCTAAATACATTGATCCATAATTTATTTTACAACACATCATACTTGGCTTATTTTATGAAAAAATGAATTAGGGAAAAATACAGACATTTGATACTATGCCATCAAACTTAGTTTTCAGAGGTGTTGCCCCTTCAGTAATTTCTTGCATAAATCCCTTGATCACTGTGGCTACCAACATGAGAATGACTGTAGGTTGTTTTTCAATAATAACATGTTTTCTGGACATATCAAATACTTGGATAGTCTTATTTTATTGACAAAATAAATTATAATTACAAGTAGAATTAAGGAGAATGGAATAAACAGAAATAAAGTCAAGATAAGTTTTATTTGCTGCTGTTTAGATTTGTTCACTGACCAAGTAGCAGAAGTATAAAACTTTCTTGAACTCTTTTCTAGCATCAGCTCTCAAAATTCTTCATAAAATTGATGTATGTACATAAAAGTATGTGTTTAAATGTTTTTAGGATGCCTTTGAAGGTAATAGCACTAATTCCATTCTAGACTGAATCTAAAAATAACTACTGAATTCATACATCATAGGATGTAAATCTAGCTGGTTTTCAGTGGAGGCAGTTATGTGTCTGAAAGTCCTTGGGTTGGGACCATAATATTTCAGGTCTGAATTCTTCAGTATATTGTCCTATTACTAAAACTCCATTCTAGTGAATATTTGGAATAGATAATTTGTATGGGATTCCTTTCTTGCAATATCTAACCATTAGTTTTAGTTTTTTAATTATAAAATAATATGAATACATATTATCTATTCCATTTTTAGTCAAGTTTGCATTAAAAATTCCAAAGCAATTTTAAAAAATCATCAATTGTAAATAGTTTCGCTAGGATGAAATATACCATTTTTTTCAGTTGTGCACATTATTCTGAGATTTGCATTTAAAAGAATAGTCTGAAACAAGAGGGGATTTTGGGCTCTGAGTGTGGATTAAGTACTCAATTTCCAACATTTATTTAGAGATTCGAAGTTATAACAGCACTGAAAAATGTGATGTGTGTGATCCTTGCACTTAGACCATTGTAAAATCCTCACTGTTACCTGATTAAAATCCAGGCATGTGTATTTATGATAACTTGCAGACTCCTAAGGTCAGATGATTACCATTTAGGACCTTCTCAATTGGCTGCTGATAAGCAAAATCAATTTGAGAATCCAAAATCACTTTAATAAGTGCAGTGATTTACTTAAAGATCTTGGCAAAAATAATCACAAAACCACACATTCACTCAACAATTGCTTTGCTTAGTAATGGAAATTCTGGTCACAATGATGTTTATAAGCCATGAACTACCTATACAAAGTTATTTATTAAGATGTTTCAGAATTAAAAATAGCTGGATTCAGAGTTGTGCCTCAATCAAACTAAAATTAGTTTGTAGGAAGACTCAATAAAAGAAAACCAAGAAGGAAAGGGATCAAATTTGAACAAAGACACAAAAATTGGGCGAGGGGGGAGATGATAAAAAACAAAAAGCAACAGTCTCTTGCTTGAATCACAAGACCACTAGGAAACAAAGTGAAAATTTAACATTTTTTGCCACAAAGTGATGCAAATAGGAGGGACCATTAGTGTGATGATATGGATAGGAAAGCTATATAGTGAATTCACCTTGCAAAAAAATGAATTCTTCCTTCACTCCACCTTCAGATTGGAGGAAAATAAATTAGGAGAAACCATTTGGATTTAAAGAAACTTGGTAAGAAACCACACGCTGGTATTGTATGGAGAGAGTTTGGTCTGTATTTCAACAGAGATTAATTCAATTCTGATTAGTCTGTTCAATTATTGCTATTGTAATATCTCCTGTTTGTATTTTAGTTTGTTTCAAATAAAAGGTTTTTTTATTGAATCTCTTAAACTTTGTGCCTTCTACCACCTTCATTATTTATTGGCCTTCCAGAAACACATGAGAATATGTATAGCTTTACTCTGCCCTGGGATCTGGTAGTGTTGGTGTGCAACCTGCAAAACAGTGATACTGATAGTGAAATTGACTTCACTCTTGCACAGGTTATGTTGGTTCTTAAGATTTTGGTTATTTGTGTGTGTTTATAAGCTACCCAGAATCACATAAGTGAGCTGTTATATAAACAAATGAATAAATAAGTATGCTGTTCAGAATTGGTCAGGTTTAAAATATAACTCTAAAAAAGATTGGCTTTAAATATGATTGGGATAAATATTGGAAAAATGTGTTTGCTTTAGGTTTATTATTTGTTAAATTTATTTCCTGCCATGAGGCTACTTTAAGCATCTTACAGTAATAATAAGGAAAAAAACTAAAGGAGTGTAAACAGAAGTAAAATAATAGAACCATAAAATAAACTTTGAAAAAGGAACACAATTAGAATATATAAATATGGTAACCAAAAAAGATGGGTGGGTGGAGAGCAAAACAAGGGGGGAAAGTAGAGTCTGCTGTCAATCTTGCAGCCACTTCTAGAGTAGAAATCTCCTGTTTGGACCACGAGCAAGCCAACATATTATCTTTCATTTATCTTTAAATTTAATTTTTTTGTGAATAAGATTTTTGGTCATCAAATATCTTTATTATGATCTTTGACCAGTCTTCACAGTGAAAAACAGGAACAACTTGATACAACAATTCATTTATTGGGAAAGTGAAAAAAAAGGATAAAGCAACATAGGAAAGGATTGGATTGGAGCTGAATATGTATCCATAGTACTCACTGACCTTAAAGGTTATAATGGCTGCATATAATATTACTTCTGATGTAAAGTATTGTACAAGACTCAACTGGAAACTGAACAAATAATTCAATTGTTAGAAAATATGTAGAGTTCTTTTGGCAACCTATCCCCAAATCAAGTTTGGGAATAGATTGATGCAGAGAAGACCTTTTAATGAGTGGAGTCATTTTTTTTTTACAAAGACATCACCCCTGCATAAAAAAATATTGATACCTTTCTGGCTCTAGTCAACCCCCCACCCCCGACAGACACATATGCATACATGCAAACACAGAGAAGCCAAAGGAGACAGAATTACTTGTTAATTCCAAAGGTGCATTTTCAGGAGGCAACTGGACTTTCTTGTTTATTCTTTTTAAGACATTTTGTTTCTCATTTAAGAAGCTTCTTTAGCTCTGAAAAAGCACCTTTGGGACAACCATGACCTGGATGACTGAGAATCTTTACTATTACCTGTTAAATTCTTCCTAATAAACAGATGGGTATCTTAAATAATGCCACCAGTTGACAGTCAACCAATACAATACAGAAGACATGCATTTAGCCCAGGGGTGGGCAAACTTTTTGACTCGTGGGCCACAATGGTTTCTAAAGTTTGACAGAGGGGCCGGGCCAGAATAGGAGAATGGTGTGTTTGTGTGAACTAATAT
>JAEANM010022746.1:0-11532 GCA_017656035.1 Myanophis thanlyinensis
CCTCCTTCCAAGATCCATGATTGCATCTGATTCCCACCTTCCCAGCTACCCCTAGCCCTCCCTTCCTACCTTACCTGTGGTTGCATAAGCATTTCACTGCATATTGTACCTATGTATGATTGTGTATGTGACCAATAAAAATTTGAAGTTGAAATTAAGTAATATCCTCCCAGAGACCTGGATTGCTCCCATCCTGATGATATTCAGGAAGCTACTAAAATTTTTCCCATTCTCCCAATAAAGAAGTGTTATAATTGCATTCCCATTGAATGGGTGATTTTAGTTTGTAAGTTTCTCTTTGGGCTACTCAGGATCCCTCTTTTGCATTTTCTTTTTCATTTTTTAATTGTAAGCATCCAAAGATGTTGGATGCTGGTTGGCCTATAAATCACATGAATAAATCAATCACGGAGCTAAGACTAAATTAGGGTAATTCTCACTTAACCACTACAATTGGGACAAGCAACTCCATTGCTAAACAACACAACTGTTAAGCAAGATATCACATGATCACAACAGATTTACAATGTTCTTTCTGCTGCAGTCATTAACGGAATCACCAGAATGTATCAGAGAGGCATCACATGTTGTGTTGTTGTTGCTAGCATTATCATTGATTCTACTTGTTAAAAGCTGGCAACGAATGGTGATCATGTAACTGTCGGACACTGTGCCAGTCATAAATACCACTGGTTATGAAATGGCCAAATCTTGATTACTTGATTGCATGGACTCTGCGACAGGTGTAAATGCAAGGACAGGTTGCAAAGTTACTTTTTCAGCACCTTCATAACTTGCAACAGTTGCTAAACAGGGCAGTTGTTAAGTGAGAACTACCTGTAGCATGAATGTTGAAGATTGGAAAGAGCCAAACAGAAAGCTGACTGTTCTAAAGCTTCTACCTATCATAGCAATAATATTACTCATGTTTTGGGCAGGTGAAGTAATTATACAGTAACTACAATAGCAGCAGAAAATAATGGTGGTGTAACTGATGTTTAAAAAATTTCTGGTTGCTAGTCACCTGGATAGAAAAGCAGTGCAAAGACATAAAAGTATTAGATTTTCACACATTATTTACAATAATCTCATCAGAACACACAAAGATTATTCAAGGCAGATGTAGAAGGAAAAATTCTGCATTTGGGCAAGTAATACTATACTAACAGAATAGCACATCTCGCTTCTTCTTGAAGCACTGAGAGAAAAGGAGCAACCTTATTAATAAGGTAACATTTCCTATAGCCAGTTTAATTTCATATCAGAGGTTGGGCACAAAAATTCCCTACCAGATTTTAATGGAGATATAAAAGCTTTTCGTCTAATGTGGGTTTTTCTTCCTATTCAAGATTTAACTGTACAAAACTAGAAGTGTATCCTATAAAAGCATACATTGTAAAAGAGTGTATTCTTCACTCTCCTATAATAACTATAACGTAGTTAGCAAGTACCAACATTCACTTTTTAAACAAATTAAACTATGTATTCAACTAGGGGAACAATCTACTTGTATTTGTTTGTTTTAAGACACATTTTTGTCTTGTTTAGTTTTTACTTTGCTCTTATAAATTTTTCTTTTTCAAATTTGTATTTTAACTTTGTAAATTTAAAAAAGAGAAAACGTACCATTATCACTGAAGACTAGTATTTAAGTTTCTTTAATTATTCATGTCAGTTGACACTCTTATAATTAGAGTAATTATTTATAAGTCTGTATATTTTGATAATCAATCTAATGAGGGCTGAATGACACTGCCATTCTTAAACAGAACCACCAGTGGGTCCTGGTAAATTAAGCTAAAATAGATTTTCATTTAGCATTTTGTTTCTCGTACTTCTCTACCTTTCCACTGTTCTTCCCTTGCAACTGGAGTCTGGAGGCATGCTACAGCCAACATAACACTAACATTAAATCTTCAAGACCAATAGTCTTTGATAAATATATCCACCATGACTTTATCAAAAAAAGCTTTTAAGGCTACAGCCACATCTTGTAGTAGTCAATTCCACAGGTTCATTAAGTGCTGGGGGAAGAATTCAGATCTTTGAGAAATTTCACTTCATGATATTTGGTGGATCAACTCCAGGATCAGCTGAAGTGGGCAGTATAAACTGAAATATATCCATACATATGTCTCAAAGAAAATAGCCTGCTTATTATATATTTTTTTCTTTTTAAACAGTTAGCAATCTATAAAAAAAGACAAATCTATTTATATCATACAGAAGGCCTTTGTTGAAGACTTTCATCAATCTAAGAATATGATGCTGGCAATGCCTTTCCCATGTTACCGTGTACCATGATAAACAATATTAACCCCATGTTGATACTGTTTTTTTTAAAAATGTAGAAATAAGACATAATTTACCTTTGTTGAATATATGTTCATTTTCCTACAGTAAGATTTTTCCTCTATGTGGATATTTCTCCGCCTTTTATTTTCATTTCTATTAAATTTAACAGCAACCTAAATTTAATCTGTCTATCATATAATTCCTGGATCATCCCTGGGTCCCAATTTGAAAACTGGTGCCACATTTCACTCCTCTGACACTAAATCTGGTTTCAGCAATGTTTTTGTGAATTCAGCTATTTCATATCTGACTGTGAAATGGATGCCATCAAGACATTGTAATTTTTTTTACAGTGTAATAACAAGATGTATCTTAGTAGATTTATTTGGCTTTTCACTTTTCATACAATATTGGAAAACGTTCCTCTTCTGAAGTTCAATATGGCTTTGATGATCCTGCTGGCAGTTCTTAAATTCCATGTATGCTAAATGTAATAACATTACCATCATCATTACCATCATGATTTATATGGTATACCATATTATGGTCTTTGGTTAAGATTAAGTCTAGTCCGTTCTAAAATGAATTGTTCTAAAGCAAAACCGTTTATAATGCCTAGAACTTGGTTTCTTTATCGTGACTTTACCTTGAATGATTCTGGTCTACACAATAGTAACTAAAATAGTGCAGTTATTGCATTTTGGACAAGAATTTTACCGAGCATGTAGAATTATTGAGATAGCAAAGAAGAAGAAGAAGAAAATCTATTCCACCTACTTCCATTAATTGATAAATGAGCAAAGGGAAGTGGTAGTCGTAGTCTTTGGAGAATAGAGGGTATGCATGGATGAGCTGAAATTAAGAAAACCAGGGAAGAATTCAGGTTTTTATTTAAATAGATCTTTATGATCCCCTAAAGCTTTTGCTTAGCTTGGAAAAATTGTGCTGATATCTCTGATGGGAACCTATAGATTTCATTGTAAGTTAAGCAATAAAAAGAGAAGAAAGGTTTGTATATCTCCTTTTACTTCTCATATATCAAATAATATGTCATATATAAACTTCTCTTTAGAATCTGCAGACAAAGGAACAATGGAAAAAGGAATCAGCCAATGCCACTGTTATTTCATAGTCAACAATGATCTAGTTTGTTCAATACACATACACACAATACACACTGCACTCCAAAAATGGCTGTTATTTCTTAATGTTCATTTCTCTAGAGGATGAAAGCAGTAGAGGACTTACTTACTTAAAGAATTTCCTATTACTTTTCCATTGTTCTCCTAAGCTTCTTTTTAAAAGACCAAAGGTTTGTATATATAGGTAAATGCATGAAATGCATGGTAATCAGTTAAAAAGTTAATAAAATAATTCACTTTATTGAATTATGATTCTGAGTAGAGATTTCTTATATTGCCTACACTTGCCATATTAAACAAACTATGGTAAATTTTAACCATTGAAGATACTTTGAGAATGACTTTATGTGTAAGTGTGTTTCTATTGCTACTTTAATTAATCACAGTTTATAATAATAAAGAATTAGATTAAAGTATAAATACTTTACAAGAGATGCAGAAAATGGTGATTGCTTTGAAACTATAAAGAAATAAAATTGAAGAGGGAATACACATTCCAATGGTGACTCGTTTTAGTAGTATTTTTAAATTCATGTTATGTCTAAACATTTGATCACTAATTACTATAAACATTTCCTGTGGCAATGGTTAAAAATAAAATTATTTTAAAAGCTGGGAAGGGAATGGTTCAGAAAGGGCATGGCTAATTTTCAAATCAATATTGAGTCATCATATTATGATTGTAGTTGCATTGTCATAATGGTATAAGATTCTGAAAAGTAGATTAAGGCAACATTAGACATATGTTTCGTTTTGTCAACTCTAGGTAGAATGGGAAAGTTGGGAAGTGAAATAAAAATTTAATATATATATTTTTAATTGATGGCAAAAGTAGAATAACTGAAAAACATGTCAGTTATAATAATTGGTTACTTTCCCTTCTCAGCTTTTTTTCCATGATAGAAGCTATTTCCATAATTCATAAGCAGTGTTCAACTCAGACAAGAAAAGCAATGAAAAAATAGATATTTTAAATAGAACCATACCTCATATTATTATTGCTTTAATAGTCACTATAACAATCCATTCAGAACATTTGTCTGTGAAACTATCTATGATAACAAAGGCCCTATGTAATACCCAGCAATTTGGTACCCATGTCAAAATATAGAAAGTCAAATTGTTTGAAGAGAAGAATGGTTTTGTATTATATTACATTGTTTACACAGCCATCATTCTCACACAACCGACTTTGAGCAGCATACAAAGATTAAGAAAACAAAAACAAACCATATCATGCAAGTTTTGAACTATATGATAGGAAGACTTTTGACTGCTTTTCTTTTGCTTTTTGTCCAAAGTAGAAAATCTACTTTCTATATATAATGTAAGAGCAAGATATTGTACAGCTCTTTTAAATTTTTACTAATAAATTAATACTTCTTGACAACATACAATTCATATCTCATACTAACAATAAATCAATATTCCCTAAATATGTATCTGCTACAGTTTAACATAGAGTATATTACACTCTTCAGAGTTTTCAAATTACTTAAATTAACTTCAAAATTTCAAACTACTTATAGTATACTCATTATCATTTTGAAATTGGAAGTAAGTTCCTTAGAATTTAATATGTTTGTTTCCAGATTATTTATGACAATGCAACATAAAGTTTATTTTCTCTTTGCTATTTCTACCCTTGTTGATTATGCTAAGAAAATATGGTAGGAAGGCTGAATGAAATTGCTTTCAAAAGTATCTTTAATTTTTAATTGGTTAATGTTTCTTTCTTTACCTTAAAAAATTTATATACCATGTAAAATGATATGGAAAGAATTGCATGGAAGACTACAGTGCCATGACTTTAGTGACTCTCATCAGAAGAAATGCTTGGAAGCATCTAACACTAATTCAAGAAAGTGACTACTACACCATCTATTACAATGAATAAGAGTCTTGAAGTCTGTGCTTTTCCTGGAGTATTGTTCCAAATTAAGTACCATCTTTATAATGAAATGCTCAGTTACTGCATCGAAATAGGTAATTATAAAGACTGTATGTATTTCCTAGTTAGGGATTTTGTTTTGATTTCCCATCTTTTAATTATTAGTGCATGAAAGGCAAATGAAAAAGTTCTAACTTCAATCTCCTTTTTAAAAATGGAAACTATTGATGGTCTCATTCATAAAACTGTACTGAATTCAAACCTGAGACATATAGCTGGGGTTTTATTTCTCACTACCAAGTGAACAATCAACTGCATTCAATTTTTCAATATAAAAATAAAATTTCAACAAATGCAACCTTAATAAGTATTTTATCATTGAAAAAAAATTGGCCCATCTTTGGAAACCATGCAGCAAGTTATGGATAGAAACTGTTTGCATATGGTCTTTGATTGCTTTGTTTTAAGGTTTTAAGATTTTAAGGTTTTATTTGATTTATATACCGCCCCCTCTCCCTAGGGACTCGGGGCAGTGCACAGCCAATAAAAACATAGATACAATGACAATTTAAAAACCTATTAAATAAAGGCTGTCCTATTAACATTAGATATGCAGAATGAACAATGACTTAAGACAGTTCTGTAATATGGTGGATCAGATAAGATGAGATTTAACAAAGAAAAAATAGTCCCTCAAATAACCCAGCCCTATGCCATGCCATCCTATGCCTTTAAAGAGCCTTGGTAGTGCAGTGGTTAGAGTGCAGTACTTCTGTTGACTGCCGGTTTAAATCCCACCAGACTCAAGGTTGACTCAGCCTTCCATATTTCTGAGGTGGATAAAATGAGGACCCAGATTGTTGGGGGCAATATGCTGACTCTGTAATAAACTGCTTAGAGATGGCTAGAAAGCACTATAAAGTGGTATATAAGTCTAAGTGCTATTTATAGGTCGTTACCAGCACTTTGAATTGAATCCAGAAACAAAATGGCAACCAGTGCAGCTTGTGGAGCTAGTATAACATGCACTGATCTAGGGGCTCATATAACTGCCCATACTGCTGTATTGCATCAGTTGAAGCTTCCACATGCTCTTCAAGGCCTGCACCATGCAGAGCACATTACATTAATCCATATATGAGAAAATTAGGGCATGAGTGACTGAGGGTAAGGCTTCCTGATCTAGGAATGGCAGAAGTAGTGTCCAACCTGAAGTTGTCCCAGCCATGACTGCCATCTGCTTATTGAGCAGGAGTCATGAGTCCAGAAAGACATGCTCACAGATTATAGACAAGAGTCTGCTTGGGTGAGTTCCATACCATCCAACACTAAAGATGATTAAGTTCCTGGATCCCAAAGGCTGCCAAACCCAAAACCACTAAATCTTGTCATGATTGTGTCATAGCCCAGGACTCTGACAACTCTGAGTCTGAATAAGCTATTTTCAGTTAACTGAATGAAATGTTAAGAGACACCAAGCCAGGAACTATCGAAGGCTAACTAAATGTAGGCTCCATAAGAACAGACCCACTAGATAGTGGCATACAGCCTCCAAAACTTCTGATTCAACAAACGGAGCAGACAGCAAAGCAAAGATGTTCAGCTCCTTGCCAGCAAGAGAATGATTGTCTTAAATAAAGATAGCTGGCTGCAACTTAATTTAAAAAGCAGTCTTGATCTAAAATTCTCTGTTGGAAACAAAGTTCTGATTTCCCATGTCTGGCATATTATTCCTGCATATTCTGCCTGTACAAGAAACCCAGAAATTCTGACCTTGGGAGCAGCTGACAAGTCCCGCTTGCTTCTCTGATTTCTGGATTGTATTTTGACTTCTTTCCTACTGCAAGCCAAATTATTCAGGAAAGCTATCTTTCCAAGACATCTTGCTCTTTTGTTTCTTTGTTGATTATCTATTTAGCTTTCATTACCTAGCACCTCTCTCTCTTTCCTTATTACTCCCCCTCTCTTTTCCCATGTGTGTGAAAGAGGGAGGAAAAAAGGAAGAGGGAGAGAGTTTGAAACATGAAATTGCATAGGTTGAGTCAAAGCCTACTATTCTCTATCTAAAGCTCCACGTCCTCAGGGCACCAAGTCAAGGCAGAGACAGCATCCTTAATATATCAGCAGCGGAGATATACAAAGGAATATAGTTAGCATATTTATGGTATCTGAGTCCAAGAAAATGAATGACCTTGCTCCACAGAGATGTGAAACAGAGAAAGTACTGAACTCTGAAGAATCCCATAAAGTACAGGGTGAGACATTTTCCTCCTGATCAATACCTCCAGGATCTGACCATGGAGGAAGAAAGGAAGCATAATCTAGTGCTGTCACTCCATCCCTGAAATGGCTGCAGAAGGATTCGATTGTAGGTGTTATTGAAAGTTGAAAGCCAAGTAAAACAATATTAGTAGCATTATTCCTATCTTATTCGTACCAGGGTTACCTAAAAACCCTAAAACCATGACCAATAGTGTTTCAGTCTCAGGCTCTGTCTGAAATCTGACTGAAAGGAGACCAAATATTCTACTTCCTTGTGGATTCTTGGAATATGCTACAACACAATTGAATAGTGGACAACTGGATATTTAATGAAAATTATCTAATACAGTTGGGTCTAGTGACAGCTTCTTGAGGAAGAGGAAAACCATCTCCTTTTTAAGATTGAAATATAGTTGTCAATACAATCACTGACTCAAGCAAGTTAAATGAAATCTACATATATGACAATTCTTCTCTTACATAAATATTGGGAAAAATGCAAATAGAAAACTCAAAGCTCTAGATTTACACCTGGAAGCTGTACTTGGAACAGGTCTTAATTTAACCCAACCCTAAATTAAGAGAAAGGTATATCTGTTCAACACATATTTAGGAATTTCAATTCATCCCATTTCATGGCCTCTAAAACCTATCTCGCTATTTCAAATAATAATTTCATAGCACTATGTACAAAATAGAGTTTGACATTTATCATGTTCATAAAATGTGATAGCATTTAAAAAGTTGATAAGGATTCAAAGCGATGACAGTATCTAGGAGAGTACCATCTGCAATATATTTGTCAGATATTCAGAGAAATACTTTATAAAAACCAGATAAAAGTACATTTGTCAGATAATAAAACCAAGACTGGAAAAAAAGTTGCTATTGGAATGTTTATTCCAATTAGGCTTGTTCCTGTATAGTTTCCTTCCAATTATATTTCCACAGAACCGGTACTCAATAAACTGCATATAGAACCTGCTGTGTATTTGCCCTATCACTGAAGACAGCTGCAATGTCCCAAAACAATTTCTCCTATGAACTAGCAGACATTTTTCCTGAGGGTTAACTGAATGTGAGTGGGTGGAGAAAGTGTTTTTAATTTCAAGGGTCAGAAGTTAGGAGAAAAAACTATAAATATTTCCATTCCCGAGCTCTCGTTCTGCTGCACCAGGCTATTAATTTTAAAAGAGGTTCTGCTATTGAAGGAAGTCTATCAATTGCTGAGGTGATCACTAATATGCATCATGTGGTTCCCTCCCCCAGGATGGATGGAAGAACTTTTATTTTTTTCTTACTATATAAAAGATAACCAAAATCAATTTGATTCCCTTCAAAAAAGAAAACTATTCAAAATTCTTGTGTTAATATAAATTAAGATTAGAATTTATGACACTGAGTCTCAACACTTCAACTACGACAGGTGTCGGCAGCAGAAGAGTTAAGAATGCATGTTTAATAATGTGTGAAGTTCACTGGTTGTCCAGACACAAATTGAAGTGAGCTATATTTTATTCTTCAGAAGATTTATGCATCACTTTGCTTTACAAAGCTTAGATTAATAGTTCCAAAGAATGCTAAAAAGATTATACATACTGCCAATGATATAGCCATTCACTGAATAACAGCATTGTATTTTATGCTGCTATAATATTTTCAAACTCTAATAAGTGAGGAAGACTTCTGACGATTATGCAAATAATAGGTCTCTAAATATTCAACATATTTTATCTAACTCCCAAATGACTGCTATGGAAGAGATTTTAGAGATTTCTTCTCTTATATTTATTTTCACATTATATAAAATCATTTTTTCTTATTTATTTCCATAATTAATTTAATTTAATACAAGATTTCTATACCGCCCCTCTCCCAAAGGACTCTGGGCGGTGCACAGCCATCTAAAAACATAAATTCATGAAAATTAAAAAACAATTAAAATAGATTAAATCAATGGCCAATAACCATAATAAGTTTTAATTCATTTTTTTCATTTTCATTATTTTCATTAATTCATTTTTAATTCATAATTACACAATACATCAAGATCAGTTACTCAAATTTTTGTAGAACATTATTTATTTATTTATTTGTACCCGCACTTATTTATTTTTACAAATAAGTCAAGGCTGAGAATACATCCAACATACTTTCCTCCTCTTCACTCTGTTAGATGAGTTGGGCTGACACAGAGTGACTGGCCCCTGGAGTGTGGGATATTGGGTGATTTTAAGTCTGTTACTTTCTCATATCTCAAACTACCCTCTACATTAGAATTAGTTTTGGGAAAAACCAAAAAATGTGCTATTTTATTTATTTAAAATAATTCTTTACTCCAATCGTCTTAAGCTTTTGGGGAAAAAAGGTGAAATAAACAAATGATTAAATAATTATTTTCTACCTAAGCTTAAAATAGTATTATTACCATACAGAAAATAATTTCCAAACTTTAGAACACTGACGTTCAAACATCAAGGTAACCAGCTATCTAAATATTTAAAATGCAAAAAAAGAGGACAATAACCATATTTGCATGTGGCAATAAACCATGATTGGGAACAATTATATATTTTCACCAATTCCTAAATTAAGAAACTATAGCTACTTGAAAATCAAGACAATGCTTCCATCTGCTTCTTTAAACATATGCTAGAAAAGAGTGTCAAGACATGATGATACCCTGTAATCTATCATCATATAATGCTACATGATTTCAACATTACTATTCTATTTTTATGCAAAGAATTAAACATAAATCCTGGAAACATATTGTGTCTTGTCTCTTTTTTGGTACAAAACAGAATTCAAAGTCTAAGAGTTTTCAACTGTCATTCAGCCAAGTTGTGAAGCAGTATATATAAATCACCTTTTCCAATACAGTCCAAAAATAATATAACCAAAGATGGAAATATTTCAGATTTTGGATTATAATTTTACAAAACATTAATATCTTTAAATTTTAACTTCCTTCTGAAATCTTGTTCACTGTAGTGATAATAAAAGAGCTCAGGTTCCTATACATTTAATATGTTTCCAGTTTAAAAAAGATGAGACAAAATATTTTTCTTGAGGATTGTGAAGTTTTAAGTAATAAGAAACGTGAGTTCTTTAACACCTAAAACCACTGTTGAAAAAAAAAAGAATATAATGAATCTCTTCATTTTCTAAAATTGTTTCCATGTTTACTATGGCCTTTAATTTATTTTTTTTTGACAACAATAAATTTCAGTAAAGATCTGTCATACTGTCAATACTTTTGGAGTTTTTACTGCTGGAGTTTTAAAAAGCTGCAAAGGCATTTGGACCAAATAATGTATGTAGGAAGTATTTTAATATACATATTGCCATTAACATTCTGTGACACAAATGGTTATCATTTTCAAAGTCCCCATGTATTATTGAAATTATTATGGGACCAGATCACAGTTACAAATTATAAATCCCAAGGGTGTTTTTTTATAGAAATAAAATCATAATATTTTATCTGTTACCTTAATAAAAACATGTAATAAAATCAGGACCTAAAAATGAATTAAAATCTAGCTATAAAAATATCACATTTAAGCAGATAAGGGACCAAAGTCAAATGCATATAAAGAGGATATATGATGTATTATTGGAAAGAGATTCAGAGACAGAGTTAGTCAAGGACTGCATGATAAAATGGGCGCAAAATGTAGGGGGAATAATAACGTTAGAGACGTGGGAAAATATATGGGTGAGAAATGTAAAATTTTCACAAGCCCAAAATCTAAGAGAAAATTTTTATAAAATGCTTTACAGATGGCATTTGGATCCTAAGAAGCTGGCTTGTATGTATCCAAATCTCCAACCTAAATGTTGGAGATGTGGAAATCAGGACGCCACGTATTTTCATATGTGGTGGACTTGCCCGAGAATTAAACCATTTTGGATAAAGATTTGGTGGATTTTACAAAA